>JZKD02S0926115.1:6884-23181 GCA_000966675.3 Picea glauca
TGCCAAGTTTTGAAAAAGAAACATTTAATCAAGACAGTTGCGAAAAGGAAAAATAAAGGAATTGAAAGAAGACTTCCCTGACAACATTTATACGATGGTTCTCTTTGCATAGCCACGTGCCTTCATAACTTCATTATTCAAAGGAAAAAAATGAAAAGGAAAGAAAAAACCAAAATAAATCTATTCCTACACCTACTCTAACTTCTACATAGATCAAATTGCTAAGTAAAATTGTATTTCGAGTGCATCCACAAGAACATCTCCAGTCTTGCAAAGCATAGAAAGTCGAAAATCAAAATAAAGTAATGCACTATTTGTAGATACGAAAGAAATATGTCATTCTTAACCCCTATATATTCATTTAAAAACAAAACAATCATGAACTTACCATTCTTTTGAAACTTATTGATGTATGAATTCTCCAGCCATTTTGCAATCTTGTCATGATATGGGTCATAATGGCATGGAAGAATGTAAGTAAATTTGGAAAATTTGCCAATATTATGGGGACCTGACATAACCATCAGCCAAGGACGAAGTGCCCCATCATCTTGACAATTATTCTAGTGTTCATCAATTTCTTCGCATGGAGGATCTAAAAAAATCATGTCATGCTTACTTTCTAGATATTTAGGTAGCACAACTTTATCTTTATTATGAAAATTTTTCAGACATGAATCTTCAATCCATTCTAAGATCTTGTCATAAAAATTAGAATGCAAACTATGACTTCGATGAAATAGATATATCAATGGGGAACACATCATAAGAGGATTCGTGACATCAATTATATTATTGGTTTGAACACTTCCCTTGATGAGATGGATCGTTTCAAAAATCGAAGCATAAACACTAAAATTCAAACTAATCAAAGAATGAATATGAAATGTAAAATATTTGATATCCATGAGAATGATTGCATTGTATTTTTCAAAACTAAACCGTCTAAAATCATCTTTCAACATGTATTTTTTCCATGCGAGTGATGAAAGTGAAAGAGCATCAAATCCGACTTCCTAAATGTTATGTTTGGAATTAATTTCACCAAATCTTGGAATATCGAAAAGATTTGATTGTGATGGAAAAGAGTAAGATATCGTGGGTAAAGTATCATGTCCACCAGAATCTAAGAAGAGATAAAGATATAAAGAGTAAAAGGAATCACAAATGAGCACATAAAAAAAATCTCTTAAACTATGATATTTAACAACGGTATTCTCAAGACATTCCTCTTCACTTTCCTTAAAACTTTCACTTTGTTTTGGTGATAAATCCTTCAACATAATATGATCATCTAAATTTTCCTCATGTATGATAGACAATTCAAAACTTTCATGATAGACATCTAATCTCTCATGTGGATAAGGTATGATTTGTGGATGAAGGTTTAAGGTTTTTTGTTCAAAATGCAGATTTACATCTCTAGTCAATTTCATAGGAATGTTTGAATGCTTAAAATCATTTTCATCACCTAAGTGTTCTTCAATAATTGAATTTAAGTACTAATTAGAGAAAGAGTTAGAATAATATGGACATTCACCTTGACCCAACATCAAATCTTCCTCCATGATGGTCGAGGATTGGATATACAATGATTCAGAGGAAAAACTAGTTTGATTATCAGTAAGAACCTTTTCAATAGATTCTACCTCCCTTGCTTGTTCAATATTTTTGGATGGATTCCCCTAATCATGAAAACAAAATTCTTGTCGCAAATGAGTGATACGATTAGTAATTGATTCATCATTTGTGATTAAAGAAGGTTGGATGAAGGGGGAACAAGCATCATTGATTATTAGAGCCTGAAATTCTTCACATACTCGATTGTAATCATCTATTTCAAAAGCATTTAAAAATTACTCTACAAATGGAAACCAATCAATAATGTGATATGTTGTAAAAGGCTCAAACCAATTTTTAATCCGACCCCTCAAAGTAAAAGCAAAGAATCTGCATAAAACCTTTAAATCAGAAATATCATGCTTGATGCATTTACACCAAAACTTGTTAAGATGGTCTTTTGCAGATACATCCCCCCCACCATCAAAGGTGAGTTTGGACAAGAAAGAGACTGTCTCGTTGGGAATATCGAGTAACGAAAAGTGGAAATCATGTTCCAACACAGTGATTTGGAGAGCCATGTGAAATTAAATACATTCAAAACAAATACTCCTACAAGGACATCTTGTCAGTGTGGCCTCCCTTCTAGTGCATTTCAAAATGAAACAAAAGAAGAATTTATAAATCTAGAATTATGAAAGGCTGAGGGGTAAAACATTTAATCATTAAATTTACTCAGCCCTCCTTCTAACACCATTTGTTGACGGGAGTTTATGACACACAGTCAACTGGAAGGGAATATCCAGACTGGGGTTGTCTATTTAACCGAAGTTGTTTGTAATAATCTACCCTGACGGGTTTTATGGCTTCGTTAGCCAACTAGGATTCTAAAATAATTTTAAAAGATGTAAACTAACTAGATGTACAATCCTATGAAAAAATACATTAATACAATTGCTTAACTAATAGTAGTATTATATACAATAGATATGTACAATTACAAGGTTTAAATAAAACCTCATGAAAATGGTTCTTTTCAACTAATGGATCAAAACAAGGTGAAAAAAAAAAGAAATAATTTTATACTATAAATGACAAGATAATAAACAATGAATGAATAAGATTATAACTGATATAATGATAATGGACAAAGCATTTAACATTTAAATAATGTAATCATTATCCATTCACAAATCAACAAATCAAATAAAATATAAACTAGTTATCCTGACGTTGATCAATAATAATAAGTTAGATTCGTCTTTCTGTGTTTGTATACTCTCCACTAACCTGTGTCAAGTATAAATCTATGACAAATCAAGAACGATCCTTTCTGAAACAACTCAAGGAAGTCTTTTGAGTTTCAGAATAGGTTTGTGATGACAGAAAGACAAATACATTTTATCTCATGTGATTTTAAAATGTCGAGTAGTTAAAAGTGAAATAAACTCCAACCCTCAGCAAGTGGTATTATCAATTATCCAACATTAGACATAAACTCAAAATGTATCAATAGATGATCAACCACAGATATTAAAGGAACCAAAATATAATTAACCATATAAATGAAAACATAACATGAAAAATTATATGCAGAACAGTCTAAAGCTAGTTGAATACAAATAAAGTTCCATATTCAGAAATTATATGAGAAACACTATTAACTCGCACAATCTACAAAAGGACAAAAGCCAAAGAGTAAATTGTATCCCATATAGTTTTAGTATAATAAGTTCATCATAAGGCCCAAAATGAATTTTTAGGATAATAGACTCATAAAGATTGAAAAAATTAATACATAAATGATAGCAATTAACCATGTATTGATAAAACAGACTAAAGCTCATTTAAATCAATGCATAATCAATTACTCAAAGAATATGAATATATTATAATGAAAACAAAACCATTTTACTCACAGGACAAAATCCATTAAGCAACATGGAATTCCATATTCTTCTTCGAAAATACTGGTCCATTCTCCCAAAGATTCCAACCATTCGTTAATCCATTTGAAAAGTACAAAAGAAATAATATACAAAAAAGAAAAATCCTCCTCTGAATTTCTTGGATCTCCTTTTGCTCTGAACATTCTCATATATTTATACAATGAATGAACAGTCTGGGCATCACTAATAATTTCCGCAAACTGAAAATTTCCTCGTAAAGATACAAAAATATCTCTCAAAGCATGCATTTGTTTGGGAAAAATCTCAAGCGTATGCTAAATGGGTCAATTCTGCATATGGGTTTTCAACTGTTTCTTCAGATTCCTTACGGTTTGGCTTAAACAAGTCCCGTAAATTTTTTTGTATGTTCTTAAACGCATTTCCAAATCTTATATGTTATTATTCATAAATTATTTCAGCAATCCAATATTATTTTTGGATCAATTATCTTGAACGTATTTAGATAATAAAATCAAACCACGATCAAATCTGTACGAGATAATTGATAATAGAAACCTAGGAAACAAAAAGAAACTAAATTAATAACCTAAAAATTGTGAATAAAACAAAATCTAGAATAATAAAATTAAAATGAGTTTAAACTAATTATAAGTTCTTAACAAAAATTGTTTATATTTTCCTTTCAAATATGATCTTAAAATTCTAGAATCTTCAAATTGATGTAAAGTAGAAAAATATAAATTTTGGGTTTTCACAAAATCAAACAAATGATAGGTAATTCATTTTTTTATTTTTTTATTTTTATTTTTGAAATGAGATGCAAATTGAAAAAATAATTTAATTAATTAAGCCGACTAAATGATTTTGTGAAAATGATTGCTAATGAGTAAAAGAGGGAAACATAATTATAATTTAAATGAAAAATAAACAATTGATATAAATTAATATTTTCGTTTAAATTAAGATTTCTATGTTCATCTCCCCCTCATTCAGAATTGATCAAATGTTATAGAAACGATGTGTCACAATAAATGTTCTTCCTGTAAAATCATTGTTATTAATCCAAGTCTTCAAACCATTCTCATATAATATAAATTCAATAAGGAAGAGGTAATAACAAGCTCCCAAATTATGAAGCTTGTCCATCAACATCAAAACTCTGTAGAAAGAAAAACGGAATGGCATTTGAATTTCATGAAACTCAAACCAAACAAAAGAAAAGAGTATAAACTCAAACGAAACTCGAAACAAAGCAAACCAATAACAATCCAATCAAGTCAAAGGGAAAAAAATGAAGAATCCAAGTAAAATTTTGAGGGACCCTAGATTTTTATTCAAAATAAAGAAGGTGGTTGTTGGGGCCCACCATATTCTTACCACAACGAATTTGCAGCCACTTTTTCTTCGTTGCACATGTGTGTTCCTAAGCGATTTTTTCTTGTTTTAAGCATCTATTTTTTCTCCTTGGCATGCGATGTATTACTTATTCATTCTCTATGAGATGCCACCTATATAACTAGTGGTTTATGCCTTCTAATCATCCTTGTGAAGAGGTAGTTGAAATCTGATGCATTGTTTGTTAATTGATCAATTAGATTCTTCTTAATTGTTCAACCTAAAGGTTTATTAAATGATCAATTAAATGTTTATTAATTCTTCCTTTGGGTGTTTATTATTGTGTGTAATAAGTTATGTGGTTTATATGGTCAATTAAAATGTGTTGAACCCCAATTAATAAAATTTTATTCATATTTTATTCAATTTTAAGAACTATGGGATTGAATTCCAATATGACAAAATGGTATCCTTATTTTATTCAAAGTTTGTACTATTTGATTTATGGTCATACATCCTTCAACACTATGGTTATTGTATTTATTCTTTTTTCATTTTCTAATGTTTTGTGGCCTTGGTCAATCCACCTTTATCACATATTTACTTAGTCTTCCATTTTTAATAACTTATTACATAACAAAATGTGTTGATTAATAACTTGTTTGGCCATGTAGAATATTGTTTAGCATAATATTTTAAAGTTTGGCCATATTGTATGATGTTAATGTACGATATGCACTGGGATTTTTTTGCACCACGAAAGAGGGATAATGGCTCTTATGCAATGATTTTTCATTTCCAATGAATGACGAGTTAAATAAATAGAAATGTTGCACGCACTGATAATTAAATGTAATGTATGTTGTATATACATTAGACCCATGCACGCAACGAAAATATGATGCATGGAGTGTTGTTTAGCCATAGGACTCCTTGCACTATGAAACGTTTGTTGATATATGTCAATTTAACAACTATTTTCATGTGCCATTAAATTGTCAATGTATGATGGATTAATAACTAGATTACTTGTTCCCTTGAATATCGATGTTGCATGACTCAATTAGAATTTGGTTACTATTGCACCTTTAAGTATTGTGAAATTGTGATTGATTTACAAATGGTATTCTCTTGTGCCTTGTGAAATAAAGTCGATATCTCATGCCACTTGAATGGCTGACGTGGAAAAAATGGATTAATTACATAGAATGCTAATGCGCAATTCAATAATGTGATGTAGAACTAGTTGAATAGTTAGACTCCTTGCGCACACTGAAATATAATGTAATGTATGGTTTTGGATATTAGTCTTCATTTGGGAAATGAAAATTTATTAACACAGATGATTGTTATTGTGATTGGGATTTGTGCCACTAACATAACTGATATTTTATTTGGCTTCTTAGAGGTAAAGTGATCTATGTTGTGTTATGTGAATGATTACTCGCGCTATGTTTAATTGTGGATTAGGATTGATGGATTGATGACTTTGATTTTCGTTGATGTTGTCATTTTAGCATAGTTATTTTGGGCTTGATTGTGTTAATAAGATGTAGACACCTCCTTGTTCCTCAGAACAGTCGCTATCCCTGAGACCTTATGTAACATCCCACTCTGGTGAATTGAGTGAACTTATTCTTTGAGGACACTTGCTTACAAGTGATCCAGATTATTATGCTATTAAAACTTTTGATTTTGATTATGAGGCGTTATGGGTTGATGACATGTTGTTTTACCGCTTTGACATAGACAGGTGCTATTGACTCGGTTTTACTGAGTGCGCAGGATTACGGATCTAGAGGATGTCGAGGCATCGATGGAACCCCTTGGACTTTGGATCGAGTCGGGGAGTGATACCATTGGGGTTTGATTGTTTTACTGTGATATTAGTGCATCTGATTAGATGATATGATATGGATATATTCTGACATGATTTTTTGATGATACAGGCTGACGATAGCTTACCAACCAAACTCACATATGGAGTAAAGGGGTCACTCACAACTACCAGAGATGTTGAGGGAGAGGTGTGGACAACAGCCCTGCCACAACCTACTAGCACTCCCACCATGGCTCGAACTGTAGGTTAACGATTACCTAGTTTGAGAGGACCCACGATGCCATGAGGGAAGACTGTGATAGTCACTCATGATGATTCTAAGGGGCACACAATAAGGCGGGGGCCTTATTCCTTAGAGGCCCTTAGTCTCCCACAAGTTCACCTAGCGGTGTGTTGACTCCACGGGTTATTGATGTCTACCAAATCAGTCAAGAGGCGAGTGGCACCCTTGGACCCCGTAGTGCGTCGTGAAGGGAACGTCGTCCAAAGGAAACATATTAAGAGGCGAGTTACACCCTTGGAGCACGTAGTGCGTCTTGAAGGGCATGTCCCGCAAAGGAACAGTTGAGGCGAGTGGCACCCTTGGAGCACCTAATGCGTCCTGAAGGGCACGTTGCGTTGTTGATGATAGAGGGATGAACCTAGATGGGCCTAAGACAAATAACATGTTAAGTAATTTTTAAAAAACAATTTCCCTAATTAAATGTCGCCCAGTACGAAATTTAAGGCCTAAGTTTAAATTACGCTAGGGTAAAATTTTCTCTTGTATATAAAAAAAATAGTAATAAAAATAATAACAACTTAAATAATAATTGTGATCTTCATTAAATCTTGTAACATGAAAGGAGTAAGAAATTTAATTTATTCATAAAAAAGGTAAAATTATGTTGGATTAAAATTATAAAGGGAATTAATTGTTTTATTACCTTAATAAATTAAAGTATACTAATTAAATAACAAAAGGGAAAAAGGGTTAATTTTCACACCTGCCTTTTTTAGTTCTAAGTAAAAGGGGAAAGAGGGAAAATGAAAAAAAAAGGAAACTAGGGAAAAGAGGTAACATAAAAAGGGAAAAAGGGGAACTTAAGGGAAAAGGCATAAAGTCAACTTAGTAAAGAATCTACCATTTAAGAGATTCTAATTTTAAACTGAATTAGCAATTCGATAAAAGGGAAAGCTATTAAAACCTGTAAGAGAATTTGGGGACACCTAGGAGTGATTCTAGGAGTAACTCTAGGTGGGTGAGGGAAATAAATATAATTACTTAATTAAAGAAATTAATTTATGGAGGAATGTAGGGGATGGGGAACACTTGTACGGAGAGGAATTTTTAGGAATTTATTTTTAAAAGTTTAATTAAATGAGATTTTAGGAAAGAAAGGAAGTTTGAAACTCTATAAAATGAAGGAAAGAGAAGGATGAAGGATCATCTTCTGTTTGCATAACGTTACACTACAAAAAGATTTACTTGACTGATTTACTTGTGGGAGTTGGGATAACCAGCTTAGAGAGGAGTGGTAGCTTAGCCTTGCAAGGTGAGTTGGGAGCTAGACGAAAGCTCTGGATAGTGTGTGTGGCCCCTTTGCAGCTGGGGGGGCTAAGGAGGTAGAAGAGTACCCCTAGCATTTGGTTGGGAGGTATCGGTGAAGTCTCAACGGTCGACGAGCGGAAGTTGCATGGAGCGCGTGGATGACACTCGGAGCAGACGAACATGTAATGGTATGGTTCTTCATTTGAATGGTATATTGTGTAGGATTTATGAGTTGGATCTGCTTGATTATTGGGTAGGTAAATTGGTTGTCTAATTTCATGACTAAAATTTTTATAGCCTAGCTAGTTGGTTGGTTGGTCGATTTCCCATGACCTTTGTTTCCCGCATGTTGTGACTGGCCTATGGTGTTAATTGTGACCTTGTGATTGTTTTTCCTTTCGTCTCTATCTAGACAGTAATTGCCTGAGAAGTCAGCCAGGAGCCTGATCTACGGTCGTCTCCTTAGCGTTAAAAGACCTATGGATCTCAACACCCTATTTTTCTGTGTGAAGATGGTGAAGCAAAGGAGAACCTATCATCCATCTACCTCTGTGGTTGTCCTTGCCTAATTGTTGACTTGCGTCTTCCAGTACGGCCTCTGTGTATGGATTATCTCACTTCCTTGATGGTTATTTTTTCGTGCCTTGACTGATAGAATCCATGCGATCCTTTCAATGACCTTTCCCATTGGATCCCTGCTTTCTCTTATTGTTGTCTATGTTTTATCTTTCATGTCTGCATTATTACACTACCCCGACGTGTGTTGGGTTTATGGACTACCTAGGCTTTATGATCTATGGTTAATCATACTTCATTCTTAATAGATAATCGTTTTCATTTCTTAATATATATTTGTTTTTCGTTTCCTTATGGATAATGGTTTTTACACTTCTTAACAAATAATTGTCTCTCCTTCCTTTAGAGAGAATCGTTGTTTTCATTTCTTTAATTCCCATGATAGACATCGCTCAGTTTTAAATAGTTTCCTTACTGCTGATCGTTTTTCACTAAGGAGTGAGAATGGTTTCTTAATGGCTGCGCATTAATTACCTGGGTTGAGTTGGTGCTTACTGAAGTTATCTTAATACTAATGACGGTGAATATATTCCTTCGGGTGCATTTTGTACTGTGTTTGTCTAATTATTATTGACAGCTATGTAAATTCCTTTCTGGTGTGGTGGTGTTGCGTTTTACCTAAATATTTAATGACAACAATGTAAATTTCATTTCTAGTGTGATTGTACAACGAAATTTGCCTAGGTTATGTTGCTGACTGTGAACCCTTAAACTAATGAGTTTCCCCATTCCCTTAACATGAAATGTTTTTTTTTTCCCTTTAATTTGTTCTACGATTTCACCCTGTTTTTTTTACAGCAACCCTTGTGTGAGTACAGTGAATTTCTGGTGTTGGGTAAGTAGCTTGTTCTTCTGGTAGTGAGATTATTGTAGGGACCGTCTCCTGGTGCCAGCGATATCCTTAATTTCATCCTTGTTTTTAGTCAGCGATAAGCCCGACAACAAGAAATTTTGACGACATCAATGAGTTTTACAACAATTCGTATGCAAGCAGTGATGGTTGCAGACTGTCTGGATGAAGTTAGCACCCTTACTTGTTCCTATCTGCATTATAGATAGTGGCCTCCTATATTTTTTTAGCTTTATAGGACAGTAACTTACTTTTAAAAGATAGCGATTTGGATTTTAGTGATTCATGATTTCAATATAATAATGGAGATTTAATAATCGTAGTATCCCTGTAACCATCCCTACGCTCAACTTTTTAGAATTTAAACTCAACATTTGTAACTGATAGACAACTATTCTTCCATCCGATGGAAAATTATTGTTGATCACGATTTACTATCTGGTAGCATTTGACAGCCTCCCAAATGCCAATGTATTATACAAGCCTGACATTGTAAAGTGTTAGTCTTAGTTGTATATGTATAATTTACTCAGTAAAACTTTTGGACAGCATTAATATTTTGATATTTTCTTTATGCAGCGAAGGCCCACCTTTGCTGACAAATGAATGGTAGATAATGTTTTTGATTCAACAACACCTTTATTTAGATAGGGATTATAGTATTTACCTCGTCTTTTCTTTTACAGTTAAATTGTGATTTAGGTGACAGCAGATTCATTGTCCTTGGCTATTTAAACTTAAATGAGTGATTTTAGACAGTGATCAAAGAATTTTGTGAATGTGTCCCCTTACTTAGGTGCCCATTACTCGTTGTGTATGAAAATGATCTAGAAATTGACTAGGTGTTGAAATTTTAGCGACTACCCTGGATGTCCACCGCGGAGTTACCCTGTTGACACAGCGTTTTCCCCGACTTCACCCTACTTTATCAGGTTACTTGAATAGCATTCAAGCGAATGGAAGTTGGTTGATTGACCTTGAGTTGCGATGAGATTGTGCTGACAATGAATAATAACCGGTGGGAATAATATTGTAAGACATCAATTTAATCTTTAAACAACCTTTTTAAAAAAAAAACCATAATTGATAGACTTTCAATCGTTGAGGACGGCCCTTTTTTTTTCTCTAGTTATTATGTAGACAACGATTGAGTGTCCTAGCCAACTTACAACGATTCTCTAGGCAATGGGATTATATTAGGTTGACTTCCATTTGTCCCTTCATGACAGTGTACTGACATGCGTCACTGTGTTGACAATGTATTACATGGTGTTGATAGCTATTTTTCCACTTGCCAAGTTATGCTTGTCACCTTCTTGAATTCTAGTTAAATAGATTTTATTTAGAAACCTTGGTTAGATTTAATTCTCACTTTTTATAACTTTTGATGAAGGGTTAAAACAACTTACCTTTTTCACCCAACTAGAAGGTAAGTACTTACATAAATAAACCTTTAGTATTAACTTGTGCAAAAGCTTTGGAATTAATGACACATGGATATAACTTATTATTACCTAACTTAAAAGTGTTAGCTAGAATTTGATGAGTTGACATTAGATATGATCCATGCTAAGGTTGGATTTATTACTATAGTACCTCTAAAAATTTTAAAGGTTATTTAGGCCTATTCAATATTTTTATGGCTACATTAATCCTTGTTTTAATAGTAACCATTAAATGGTCTAGTTATGTTGTTGTGCCATGAGTATTGTCACGTCCATTGTCCTATGATGGCTTTATTTCAGTTGAGGGTATCATTGTGCACCCTAACAGATAGAGGCAATGAGAACCTAGTCGGAGTCTATGCTACCTGTCGTGGGCATTGTCCATTGTAGGATGTTGGTGCTTGGTGTGTAATGCCTTCATGCGTTGGGTTGAGCATCTTAGATGATCTAGTTACTGGTTGTCGAGGTTGTTGTGTCGGGGCAGTGGATGACGTCGTTTAGTTGGTAGGCTCTGTCGTGTTGCGTCTAGTGAGTAGGCGTTCCATCTATTGATTTACACATGTCTCACCTAGTCACCCTGGTGCTAGTGCGTGGAGTTGTAGTTGTCTATTGCCTGATCTCTGTGGATGTGTTCGTAGTCAGGTTGAGTGATTCAAATGTTGTCGTCGTTTCCTTCTTTCCTAAACAAGAAAAATAAAAAAATTGCTTTTTGCTTCGCTTATAGTCATAACGACAGGGTCGTTACACCTTAAATGGTTAAAATCAATTGGAACCTCAACTTGAGCGTTTCTTATGTGTCCTAGAGGTCCTAACCTTGCAGAGTAGGTTGGGCGGGTAGTATCTTATGTCATTTTTATGATTATCTTTATGATCCTTAAGTTATTGTTATTCTATCTCCATGGATGATTATAGGGGCTAAATTTCACTCATGGGCTAATTTTCCATGGTTTTTCCAAAAACGAAATTCGCTATTTTAAAAATGATTCGCCCAAATTCTATAGGACAAAATTATTTTACCTTAAAAATAGCCAATTTTTTTATAAAAACTATATAAAATCCTTAAAATTTTGAATATTTTTACAAAAATATTGCCAAACATTTATAGTTGGCATATGAAGGATTAGTAAGATTCGCCAAGGTTTCTACATTTTAAAATAAATTTCCATCCTTAAAATCACCCATGTCTATATCTCATTAGCTTGGTGTTATCTGATGATTATCTTTATAGATGAGTTGAGAAATTTATGATTCCTATTGTTATACGTCATTACTAGTTGTATGAATGCAATGATTATGGGATGCTAATTATTTGTGTTAATACGTCAATATGTGTGTCATTGTTTATGGTGATGATGTGTCGACATTGTGTCCTGATATATTGTTAATGCATTAATATTGTTTCGTTAATATAGTGTATGATGTGTCGATAACGTTCCGATTAATTGTGATGTTTGATTTCCTAACACAAAAAAATAAATTACCTTTTGTGCTTCGAATTTTCTCATACGTAACAAAGGGTTGTTACATCTGCAATTATTTAATCTATGGGTGGTTCCTATAGGTATTGTTGATTTGGTTCTCAACTAAGGAGATTGGTGTCTCTAGCATTTTGATGAATTAAAGTATTGTAGATGTGGGTGAGATCATATAAAAATTGTTGAATTGGTGCTCAGTTAAAGATATTGTTGTCTCCTATAGGTTGGTTCCTGCAAAAATTGTAACAATGGGTTGGTTCCTAGATGGTTTTATAAGGATAATTTTTGTGGTTTTCTCCCAATTGGGTTTCCACATTAAATATTTGTGTACTATGTACTATATGTATGAATATATTTGTTATATATTGGTTATGGTTGGTAAAGTAATGAAATGGTAAAATTAGTACAGTAGAAAAAAAGGTATTTCACTGATTCACTCCCCCCCCTCTCAGTATAAGTGTCCAAACAATTGGTATCATAGAAGGTTATTTTTAGGAACTTTCTAAACACTCGAAGGTAAATTCCTGTAATAAACATGCATACTTAGGAAGGTTTCTATACAAAAAAAGATCAATTATTTTATGGATCAAATCATGCTTTGTGGAGCATAAGAATGAGAACTTATTTGATGGATATTAGTTTTAACATTTGGAGTGGAGTTAAGAATGGTTACATAGCTCCAACAAATCCACCCATAGATATAGCTCGAAATAGGCTCAATGAAAATAATTCCTCGCAGATTCAGAATTTGTCAAATTTATGCATTGTGTTTCAGCAAAGGAGATGTGGGACAAGTTAAAATATATATAAGAAGGGGATCACAAAGTCAAGAAGGAAAAATCAGCAACCCATATAGGATGACTTGAGACCCTTAATATGAAAGAAGAAAATATTATTGCATTCTACTTTCTTTGTGTGGATAATATTTTCAATGTAAGTTTAAAACCTGTGAAGTAAAGAAATGCATATAGATTCTTAAGAAAAACAAAAATTAATCAATGGCTCATACACATAGTACACAAAGATTTATACCGGAAACCCTCAATCGGGGAAAACCTTTCTTATATTCATTATATTGAATTTCACTATTCACCATCCAATATATACAATGTTTTTAGGTATTCCGTAGATACCAAATCCCTAATCCCTTAATCTAGAATTAATTTAGAACACCGCTAAAAATAGAAAAATCCGCTAAAAATAGAAAAAACCGCGAGACACAGTTGTCGAATCTGACGTGCTCACACACACGCATGCAAAGAATATAACATATACCCAACATTCTCCCACTTGTTGTTTTATTTTCATCCAGGGGTCAACGGGATTATATAGTCAACAATCCAGGGCAGCAATGCCCATTGTTATTCTACACCAGGAGAACTTTTCTCTGCTCACAGACTTTTTCAATGAATCTGCAACATTCTTCAAAGTGTCAACCTTTTCTAGCAACACCTTATTTTCTGAAACATGTCTCTCACAAAGTGATACTGAACATTAATATGCTTTTCTTCGAATGATAAGTTGGGTTCTTTGCCAACAAGATTGCACTCTGACTGTCACAATCTAATATCGCTTCTTGTGTAGCAACCCAATACCTGAACATAATCTCCATAACCATACTACTTCCTTTCTTGCATGAGTGGCTATCGTGTATTCAACTTCTGTAGTTGAGAGTGCCATTACAGCCTGTCTTTTGCTCATCCAACTGAATTCTCCTCCAAAATAGGTTAAACACATACCCACTTGTAGATCTTTTGTGATCCAAATCTCCATCCCAATCTGCATCAACAAAGCCATGTATGTCCACCACTCTGTCCAATCTCGGTCTTCCTTGGTAGAACAATCCATAATTGGTAGTGCCACGCAAATAGTTGAAGACCCCCTTTACTGTTGTCCAATGCTCCTTCCTTGGTTTTGACATATACCTTCTCAAAAATCCCACTGCTTGTGCAATGTCCGGTCTAGTATAGACCATTACATACATCAAACTGCCAAATTCACTAGCATATGGAACATGGGACATGTCCTCTTCTTCTTCATATGTCTTGGGATACTGATTTGCAGATAAATTTACACCTATAGGAATAGGAACCTTGATCAGTTTACTTCCACGCATATTAAACCTCTGCAATATCATCTCAACATATTTTCTCTGATTCAACCAGAGTTTTTTGTTTGCACGATCTCTTTTAATGTCCATTCCCATAATGAAGTTAGCAGCACCGAGAACCTTCATGTCAAATTTGGAGGATATTTGTGATTTCACCTCCTTGATAACTTCCATGGTATTTCCTAAAAACAACATGTCATCAACATACAACACTACATTAATGAAGCGATTACCAATCTTCTTGGAATATTCACAGTGATCAACCCTGCTTCTCAAAAATCCCAATCCAAGGACGTATGTGTCAAACTTTTGGTACCACATCCCAGGTGATTGCTTCAGACCATATAGTGACTTCTTTAGCTTACAGACTAACTCTTTTGTGACATCCCCAAAAATAAATTATTTTCAAGTTGGAAATTTCTTAGGAAATTATTTTTCGTTTTGGGCAAATTCGAAATTGGAAAATTTTTGCCATTTATGGAAATTCTGAATTTTGAATTTAGTTAATTGTAATTAATGATTATGAATTTTGGGAAGAGATGTGATTTGACCCAAATAACTACTTGACTATGACACTTGTATGAAACAAAATATTTTATAATTATTGCTAGAGGACAAATGGAACAGCCATGTTGAAAATGAGTCGACCTTGACTCCATGAGTGGGGAACATGTTGGAACTACCTCAAGGTTGACTGTTACAAGTGGAAAATCAAGAATTTGGCCATTGGAAGCCCTGAAAATCAAGGATTTGGAAAGTTGAGAAAATTCCCAAGATGGGAAAAGACCTAGGCAAAAAAAATCATTGATTGTGGATATATGGCATATGTGAGGAGGCAGGACGTTGCTTAGTATGCTGGAAAATTATGGATCTCTTGTTGTTATGAACACTGATTTTTTGAGTGTGAGTCAAGGAGACATTGATGAGATTAAAGGACTATTGATGAGGTAGATTTCTATGTTTTCCCTCATGGATACATGGTCAAGCTAGGGGGTGAATGAAACAAGTGATCTTGGTTGTTGTATTGAAAGCTTGGGAGGAATGTGGTTGTTACCTTTGTCTTTCAGCAAACTGGTTCAGATATGTTATCCTATCCCTTCTCTGGTTGAATGTTATATAGCTAAATAACTGATAGGATGCATCTGTTAATTCTGAATAGAAGTAATACTATGGACGAAACATCGAATTGAATGTTATTTGAACTTAAGAGCTAACAGAATGTCTCTAAACAAGTTCTGAATGGATTATTTTTGTTCTGTCTTATTGCTAAGTGAATGCTAATTTCTGTGGTATACTAGCTGAAATAATATGCCTAGTCAAGCTTCTGAAAGTATGGTTCTGTGAGTTAGATTACTGTTGTAATGAGATAAAACTGTAGGTGAAAAACCTCTCAACTAAATTCTATTTGCAGATTAAAAATTATCTATGTATGCAATGTAAATGAAACTGAATAATGAAGCCATGTATATATAGGCGTATTCTTACATTCCTGTAGGTAAATGAATATATAGAAAAACATAGTAATTAATTGAGATTTTTCTTTCATGTACATGCTAAATTGAAAAACAAGAAGAAACTCTATATATGTACGGAATAGAAAGAAAATGTACATTTGTATCCTACTGTAAAAAAAATATAGAGTCACAGTATTCACAAAATATCAAA
>JZKD02S0926115.1:23280-50021 GCA_000966675.3 Picea glauca
CAACAGTTTGACATTCTAGCTTCCTTTCACTTAAGATTCGATTTCCAAGGAAAAAGTAGACCTTCATAAATATATAAGTTCAATTCCATACAGTGTGTGACTGTAAGTTCAGACTGTATAGACAATATATACTGAAAAGAAATATAAGACGATAGTCTAACTAAGGCTTAGTAGAATTTTTATGGAATACTTAATGGAAGAAAAAATGAATAGCATGCAAATTCAAAATGCGAAATGAGATCCAAGGAAGTATCAAAACAATATAATACGTTCAAGCAGATGTGGTGACATTCGTTACAGGAGTCTTTCCTTTCATGAACAGTATAGGTATAGTCTACTTTAAACGATTTAAGTATAGGAAGAGGCCCGAATGGCAATCAGATTCGAATAAAATCATTAAAACAGTCATTGCATTATTACAATAAACAGGAGAAATACCCTGTAGCTCCACTTCAAAGGATTTATTACATATATCAAACAGACTAGAAAATCAAGAGGACATCCAAAGACTTATGTGGTTACTATGTATTAAATTTAACAATGGAATACATTACCACAATTTGGGAATTTCTCTTTATCCAACCACTACAGGAAGTCGATCGAATCTATACTTAATATCAATAGGCTAGGTTGAAAAACCATGGTCTCACTGTTTGAACTCCTGAAGATTTTACAAAGGGAACTCGAATACCTTTTGTGCAGGGAGTGTCCAGAATTCAGACTGCTCTATTACACCAACCTTGGAAAATAAATCAAGGTAATTTCCATTAGTTCCTATCAAATAGAAATAAGAATTTGTATCAGAGATATAGAATTTGATTACAACATAATCTATTTAAGTAGCATGTAGATGTAGATTATACTTAACTCAGGCCTGTAGGGCGGACAACCTCCTCTATGCGTGCTTGAAGACACCATCCACAATAACTGAAGGGGTGGAAGAGGCAAGTTCTACCTGACGAGTACCCTCACAGCAAAGGGGCCCATCATTAGTGTTGGTACCAATCATGTAATCATTGGCTTTATGAAATGAAATCAACAGTGATAAAAGTTAAACAAATACATCTTTTAAAACATAATGTGTGAATAGGTCGAGAGAACAATGTCAAACATTACACACAAACCAGATGCTAAACGAAAATATTGAGTTTAAATATTTCCCGAACCGATTATTTTTATTTTACAAAGGACAATTATAAATTAGTGATAAGTGTAGAGCTAATATACTACTAAATTCAAATGGAGTAACTTACACACAGATCTTGTAATGGTAGAGAAAAATCAAATTAATACAAGGAGCTCCACAAACTCAAACATTATATGCCATGGTTATTTTTTGTAGTGGACTTTTCGAAAACACAGAGAATCACATTCCTTTAACATACTAGACAAGAATGCAATAACCTTAAGGAGATATTATGTGTGCAAGTAACAATTAAGTGGTTTATTGACGACTACAGAAGCATGGACTCATTCTTTATAAAGAAGAAGAAAGAACTTGTAATGTGTTTTTCTATACTTGGTGAAAGGAAATTAACTCTAGATTAAGACCACCCATAGCCTCATGAAAGGTTTAATATCAAACCTTTACATATATCAACAGATAAACTGTAAGAAATAACGAAAATCGGGATATGAAACCCTAAGATTGAATTTACCCATAAAAAACGTTGTAGGTGTAAATTCCCTAAGTCGGGACAAGGGATTGGAATGTCGAGACCTCTCAAGAAGCTAGAGAACAAATCTACAGTAAGAATCTACTTATCCATAAAACGGGAAGCAGTCGAGGAAAGTTACAAAGAATAACGATAATGGGAAATTTAAGTAAGAACAAGTAAGATTGACACGAGGGTTCTACCACTGTAATAAAGAACCAAACCTCGTTTGATAACCAGACATAATGTTAACAAAATATTACCAAGGAGGGTGAATGGAGATGTCATTCCACCGAGTAATGTTTTCCCTAAACCGATAGCCCGCTTCAGTGAGAAAATAATACGTAGAGCCTCTCGAAAGACTCCACAATGGAAACAACAAACACATTAAAACCCTAAGAGGAACCTTAACTACTCAGTTTAAATGTTGAAGGTACAAAGGTAGGTCTAGCCATGTGATGAGGGTCGAATTGGAGTGACTGGACTGGATTAAGAGCCAGGTGAAAGCATCATAACTCGCACATAGAGGATTGCCATTAAATTGTAGTTGCAGAGTCTTAACTCCCTTCTGACAGTAGACCACTCTTTCCACATCAAGAAATTCATGAAATAAATGAATCTCTTCATGACTCGACGAGCTGGACCTCGTACACTTCAACTACATTATTACAGTTAGCTTATCATTCAAGAGGAGGTTCATTGGGACATATTTTAATTAACTCGAAGTTAACACAAGATCTCGTTACTCAAACCCTGTTAGGTAAGGGGATTGAAATTATCACTAATCACAGGTAATTCGTATAGGAACCCATATATGATCAGAGCTATGTATATTGATGCTAAGCGCATATCACTAAGCCACATATTTTCAACTGTGGGGTATAGATCCGACCCCATGACTATATATAGAGAGTAGACAAATTAACTAGTATTGTGCACAAAACATAGGAATCTCTTGTTTTAAAGAGAGACTAGGACTATAAGTCCTAAGTCTAATTTATTGTATAGATATTTATGTATATAGGTGATTAGGTTGGAGACTAAAGGGGATTGCTAGAATCCTTGATGAATTAGTCATATAAGTATTCTATCGAAAGCTAGTTAGACAGGTTTGGAAATGGCATCATGTGGTAGGACAAACTTAAGTTACATCATAGAAAATTATAACAGGAATGAAGATTTCTTCCCTTTACCGACAAACATATAATAATGAAATTGGATATTATTACCCCATAGAAATATTGTTTTATGGAAAATTTGAGGTACATTACATATGGTATCAGAGAAAAGGTTACAGCACTTGGACCTTGAATAGGGATAAATTAATTACTTAGCACATATTTATGTTTATGTAAAAACTAACAAACCATTATTGTTACAAACAGAAAACCCTTTTTTGTTTTGTGTTAATCATGGTAGCCCAGGATGACACAGAAATCAGACTTGAGGGGAATCCTGAACAAAGACCTCCTGAAGATCTGAGACAAAATAGTGAAGGAAGATCACCCACTGAAGTTCTGGAAAGGATGAGAAATCTCATCGTTGAGGTGAAAGTTTTCAAAGAAGACAATGAGAAACTAAAGAAGGCACATCAGGAGCAACAAGAAATAAAGAAAGTCCTGTTGTGTAGTATAGTGACAAAGAAAATCCCAAAGGATGAGGACCATAAAGAAGAGGTCAGTGAAAGGGCCTCCAAGAATTCTAGTCCTGAAGTAGAAAAAGGGGACAGTTCATCTGAAGGTACACCTTCAGCTGAAGATAAAACAAAACTAGACAAAAAAAGAAAATAGGTAGATCACCTTGAGGGAGAATTTAAGAAAATCAAACCCGCTACCTTTGATGGGGAATCGAGAATAGGGGAGGAACCTAAAGCATGGTTATTAGAAATAAATAAGTATTTCTAGATCTACAACTATTCCAACAATATGAAGATCAGAATGGCTATCTATAACCTGAAAGGAAAAGACAACATTTGGTGGCAAGATTTGAAATTGTCCAAGGGCCTAAAAGTGAAATAGATGGAATGGTCATACTTTAAGAAATATTTTAAGAAATAATACCTATCTGAAAGTTACTATGAAAGAAAAAACAAATAATTTATGAGCTACAACTTGGTCAAATGTCTATGGAGGATTTGGTAGACAAATTCATGGAATTACTAAGGCTCGTACCTTATATCCGAGAGGACAAAGTAAAATTCTAGCAGTTCCTAAGTTTTTTACCACAGTCTTACAAGGACAGAATCAAGTTTCATATCCCCAATTCCTTGAGTAAAGTATTCAGTAAAGATCGAATGTGTTACAACCAATACAAACAATGAACGAAATTTTCCAATGCTTGGAAGGAAAAGAAACAAGACTGAATGAACCAATGGAAGAAAGGATACCAACCAGCTCCTTATCAGAACACAACAAAAAGATTTCCAAGAAATGATTTTCACTCCAACAATCCAAATACCTAAGGCGGTGGTAAACTAGTAAATATGGGAACACATAAGTTTGGGGACAGCCTCCACAAACCATTAAAGTGTTGGGAATGTGGAGAACCTCATCCAAGGAGGAACTATCCACATTTAAATTTAGCAGCCAGAACTTCTATTCACAATTTGAGGGAAGCCTCGATGGTGGGAGACGTGGGAAGAATCTTGCATCAGATAAATGGAGTCGTGGATGGCCGACAAGTTGACCACTAGTCCTCTGTGGTGGAAATTGAAGGTAAAATCAATAACACTCGAATTTATGTGTTAATTGATCCTAGAGATACATTAAGTTATATCACTCCTAGTATAGTGGAGTCAAATAAAATTAAGAAAATGAGACACGCAAAATCATGGCTGGTACAACTAGCAACATGAACTAAAAGGAAAGTGGTTGACTTTATTTCTGATTATGAGTTCAGTTTAGCTGGTCAAAACATAAGGAAAAATACGAGCATTCTACCACTAGGATCTTATGATGTAATTATCGGAATGGATTAGTTAGAAAGGCATAAAGCAATGCTATATTGTTATGAAAAGATACTTAAGTATAAAGACACAAATGACACTAGTAGGACAGTTCAAGGTATACAAAAACCAATATTAGTTAGACAAGTTTCATCAATGCAATTCAAGAAATGCATGAGAAAGGGTTGTTAAGTATATGCCATCCAAGTAACAAACCTGTTAGAAAAAGAAGATAAACCTAACTTGGAGGACTTTGTTGTTCTGTGTGATTTCAGAGACATTTTTGTTGATGAAATACCTGAATTACCCCCTAGAAGGGAGATAGACTTTTCTATCGACCTTCTACCTGGTTCATCCCCTATCTCTAAAGAACCTTACTGAATGAGTTTGTCAGAATTGACAGAACTAAAAATTCAACTGCAGGAATTATTTGACAAAGAGTATATCACACTGAGTGTTTCACCATGGGGAGAACCAGTCCTCTTTGTAAAAAAGAAAGGCAACACTCTAAGACTATGTATCGATTATAGACAATTTAACAAAATGACTATTAAGAACAAGTACCCCTTACCTAGGATAAATGATCTGTTCGATCAAGTAGGTGGGGCAAAGATCTTTTCGAAGTTGCATTTATGATCTAGTTATCACCAAGTTAGGATAACAGATGAGGACATAAGAAAAACAACTTTTTGAACAAGATATGGACATTACGAATTTGTAGTTATACCTTTCGGACTCTCTAAAACACCAGCCACATTTATGTGTTTAATGAATAGTATTTTTAGTCAGTATTTGGACAAGTGTGATTTGGTATTTATTGACGATATTCTGGTATATTCTAAAACAGAAGAAGAACACGAAGAGAACTTAAGAATAGTTCTGCAAACTTTGAGGAAGCACAAACTTTATGCTAAATTCGATAAGTGTGATTTTTATTAAAAGAAAATACAGTACCTAAGACATGTAATATCTACAGAAGGCATTGCAGTCAACCCTGAGAAAATAAGAGCCATCATGGAATGGTCAGTACCTAAGGATGTAGCGGATATCCGGTCATTCATGGGAATCACCAGATATTACTGCAGATTTATAGAGGGATTTTCCAAAATTGCTTACCCTATTACATCATTACAAAAGAAGGAGACCAAGTTTAATTGGTCACAGAAATGTCAAGACAATTTCAATAAATTAAAGGAATTGTTAACAACCACACTCATTTTAAGGGTAGTAGACTCGGACAAAGACTTCACTGTTTGTGTAGATGCAAGTAAAGAAGGACTAGGTGGTCTCCTAACCCAAGAAGGGCATGTTATTTGATATGACTCCCAAAAAATAAAGGAACATGAGCAAAACTACGTCACTCATGACTTAGAATTGGTAGCTGTAATACATGCCTTAAAAATGTGGCGACACTCTATAATGGGCAAAAAAAATTTGGTATTGACTGACAACAGTGGTGTGGATTTTTTTTTTAGTCAGCCAGACCTTAATGCAAGGCAAGGAAGATGGCTAGCCTTCTTGAGAAAATTTGATTTTGAGGTAAGACATACCAAGGGTAAGGAAAACAAGTTAGCTGATGCTTTGAGAAGAAGAGTTCATGGGTTGTTTGAAATAAACATTAGTAGGGAAGAAAGCTATCTTGAACAGAGGATAAAGACTGCAGGTAATAACGATGAAAATTACACTAAGACAGTGGCAAAAGTACAAAAAACTACAGACAATTCAGACAAAACAGACCTGAGTTTGGACAAGAATGGATTACTATGGTTTAAAAAAATAATATACATACCAGATTCGGCAGAATTAAAGTTAACAGTCTTGGATGAAGTGCATAAGAAACCATATTCTAGTCATCCAGAATACTAGAAAATGATAACATCACTAAGAAAGTTATTTTATTGGCCTAATATTAAGGGAGAAATAGCATAATACTTAGCTAAATGTCAGGATTGTCAGCAGGTAAAAGACGAACACCAATATCCAGCCGGCTTGTTGCAGCCATTACCTGTGCCGGAATGGAAATGGGAGATTATATCACTGGACTTCATTACAGGTTTGCCTAGAACTCAGAAAAATAATGATTCTATTATGGTGGTAATCGATAAACTCAGTAAGTCCACACATTTTATTCCTGTAAAGTCTACTTTTAAAGCTATTAACATCGCTGAAATATTCATGAAAATTTTTTTTAGAGTACATGGTATTCCTAAAATGGTGATTTCGGATAGAGACGTAAAATTTACATATGCTTTTTGGAAAGAATTGTTTGCAGGGATAAATACTAACTTGAATTTCAGCACGAGTTATCATCCAAAAATGGATGGACAAACTGAGCGAACAAACTAAATCATAGAAGCTATGCTCTGCATGTATGTAAGAAAGAAACCAAGAAAGTGGGAATATTTCCTGCACATGGTAGAGTTTGCATGCAACAATGGGTATCAAACTTTAGATAAAATGAGCCCCTTTGAGATACTGTAGGGTAGAAAGTGTATGACTCCAATTAGTTGGGATAACTTAGTTGACAGACTCATGGTTGGACCAGAAATGATCCAAGAAATGGAGAGTACGGTAATAAAGGTAAAATAGAACTTAAAAGAGGCACATGACAGGCAAAAGAGTTATGCAGACCAGAAAAGAAGACACTTGGAGTTTCAAGTGGGAGACCATGTTTACTTAAAAGTCAAAGCCCAATTTTTTTTACTAAAGCTAGGGAACTGTTCCAAGTTGGCACCCAGGTTTTGTGGGCCCTTTGAGATACTAGCTCGAATTGGACCTATAGCATACCAACTTGCACTTCCCGCCAATCTAAAAATTCACAATGTATTTTATGTTTCCTTGTTAAAGAATTATGTCCATGACCCTTCTCATATGGTCAATTGGAACTTGGTGCAGGTGAAACCAGAAGGCGGGTTCCAGGCATAACCTATGTGCATTATGGACCAAAGAGAAATAACACTTCTAAATAGATCTGTCGCTCAGGTAAAGGTGCAATGGATGCACTTTAGCCCAGATGAGGCCACTTGGGAGTTGGAGGGAGATTTGCCGAAATCTCATCCAGTCTTGTTCCAATAAAGGAATGAACATTGAGGACAATGTTTTATTAAAGGGGGAAACGATGTGACATCCCGAAAAATATATTATTTTCAAGTTGGAAATTTCTTAGGAAATTATTTTCCATTTTTGGCAAATTCGAAATTGATTTTTTTTTTCCATTTATGGCAATTCCAAATTTTGAATTTAGTTCATTCTAATTAAGGAATATGACTGTTGAGCAGAGATCTGATTTGACCCAACTAACTACTTGACTGTGAAACTTGTATGAAACATAATATTTTGTAATTATTGTTGGAGGACAAATGGAACAACCATGTTGAAAATTAATTGACCATGACTCCATGAGTGGGGAACATGTTGGAATTACCTCATGCGTGATTGTTACAAGTGAAAAATAAAAAAAAATTCCATTGGAAGCCCCTGAAAATCAAGGATTTGGAAAGCTGTGAAAATTCCCAAGGGGGGAAAAGATCTACGCAAAAAAAATTATTGTGGATATATGGAATATGTGAGGACACAGGACGCTGCTTAGTATGCTGGAAAATTATGGATCTCTTGTTGTTATGAAAACTGATTTTCTAAGTGTGAGGCCAGGAGAAGTTTCTGAGATTAAAGGACTATTGTTGAGGTAGAGTTCTGAGTTTTCCCTCATGGATTCATGGTCAGGCTAGGAGGTGAATGGAACAAGTGATCTTGGTTGTTCCGTTCTAAGGTTGGGAGGAACGTGGTTGTTCCCTTTTTCTTTCAGCAAACTGGTTCAGATATGTTATCCTATCCCTTCTCTGTTTGAATTTTATATAGCGAAATAACTGATAGGATGCATCTTCTAATTCTGAATAGAAGTAATACTGGATGAAAGATCGAATTGAATGTTATTTGAACTTAAGAACTAACAGAATGTCTTTAAACAAGTTTTGAATGGATTATTTCTGTTGTGTCTTAATGTTGAGTGAATGTTAGTTTCTGTGGTATACTAGCTGAAAGAATATGTCTGGTCAAGCTTATGAAAGTATGGTCTTGTGAGTTAGATTACTGTTGTAATGAGATAAAACTGTAAGTGAAAAACCTCTCAACTAAATTCTATTTGCAGCTTAAAAATTATCTATGTATGCAATGTAAATGAAACAGAATAATGAAGCCGTGTATACATAGGCATATGCTTACATTCCTGTAGGTAAATCAATATATTGAAAAACATAGCAATTAATTAAGATTTTTCTTTCATGTACATACTAAATCGAAAACAGGGAGAAACTCTATATATGTAAGGAATAGAAAGAAAATATACATTTGTATCCTACTGTAAAGAAAATACAGAGTCATGGTATTCACAATTTATCGAAGTAAGGTAAGACAACATTGAAGACTCATATAGCATGATATATATATATATATATATATATATATATATATATATATATATATAGGTATGTATGTATGTATGTATGTATGTATGTATGTATGTATGTATGTAATGTAGACCTTCAGAAATATATAAGTTCAATTCCATACACTGTGTGACTGTAAGTTTGGACTGTACAAAAAATAGATACCGAAAATCAACATAAGACGACAGTCTAACTAAGCCTTAGTATAATTTTTTTGGCATACTTAATGTCAGAAAAAATGAATAGCATGCAAATCTAAAATGAGAAATGAGATCCAAGGAAGTATCAAAACAATATAATACATTCAAGTAGATGTGGTGACATTCGTTACATGAGTCTTTCCTTTCATAAACAGTATAGGTATAGTCTACTTTAAACAATTTAAGTATAGGAAGAGGCTCGGATGGCGATAACATTCAAATAAAATCATTAAAATAGTCATTGTATTATTACAATAGACAGGAGGAAATACCATGTAGCTCCAATTCAAAGGATTTATTACATATATCAACCAGACCAGAAAATCAAGAGGACATCCAAAGCCTTATGTAGTTACTATGTATTAAATCTAATAGTGGAATACATTACCACAATTTGGGAATTTCTCTTTATCCAGCCACTACAGGAAGTTGAGCGAATCTATACTTAATATCAATAGTCTAGGTTGAAAAGCCATGGTCCCACTGTTTGAACTCCTGAAGAGTTTACAAAGGAAAATTGAATACCTTTTTCTCGGGGAGTGTCCAAAATTTAGACTGCTCTGTTACACCAACCCTGAAAAATAAATCAAGGGAATTTCCATTAGTCCCTATCAAATATAAATAATAATTTGTATCAGAGATCTAGAATTTGATTACAACATAATCTATTTAAATAGCATGCAGATGTAGATTTTACTTAACTCAGGCCTGTAGGGAGGCCGACCTCCTCTGTGCATTCTTGAAGACGCCATCCACGATCACTGAAGGGGTGGAAGAGGCAAGGTCCACCTGAAGGGTACCCTCGTAGAAAAGGGGCCTATCATTAGTGCTAGAAACAATCACGTAATCATTGGCTTTATGAAATGAAATCAATAGTGCTAACAGTTAAACAAATAAATCTTGTAAAACATATTGTGTGAATAGGTCGAGAGAAAAATGTCAAACATTACACACAGATCAGATGCTAAATGAAAAGATTTAGTTTAAATATTTCTCGAACGAATAATTTTTTTTTTACATAGGAAAATTATAAATTAACGATAAGTGTAGAGTAAATCTACTACTAAATTCAAATGGAGTAACTTACACACAGAGCTTGTAATGACAGAGGAAAATAAAATTAATACAAGGAGCTCCACAAACTCAAACGTTCTATTCCATGGGTATTTTGTGTAGTGGAATTTTTTAAAACACAGAGAATCACATTCCTTTAACATACCAGACAAGAATGAAATAACCTTAAGGAGATATTATCTACGCGAGTAACAATTAAGAGGCTTATTGACGACTACAGAAGGATGGATTCATTCTCTATAAAGAAGAAGAAATAACTTGCAACGTGTTTTTCTACACTCAGTCAAAGGAAATTAACTCTAGACTAAGACCACCTGTAACCTCACAAAATGTTTAATATCAAACCTTTACATATATCAACAGAGAGACTGTAAGAAATAATGACAATCGGGATATGAAACCCTAAGATTGAATTTACCCATAAAAAACGTTGCAGGTGTAAATTCCCTAAGTGGGGAGAAGGGATTGGTATGGCAAGACCTCTCAAGAATATAGAGAACAAATCTACAGTAAGCATCTACTTATCCAGAAAACGGGAAGCAGTCCAGGAAAGTTACAAAGAATAATGATAATGGGAGATTTAAGTAAGAACAGGTAAGATTGAAACGAGGGTTCTACCACTGTAATAAAGAACCAAACCTCATTTAATAACTAGACATAGTGTTAACGAAAGCTTACCAAGGAGGGCGAATGGCGATGTTGTTCCATCGGGTAACATTTTCCTAAATCGATAGCCTGCTTCAGTGAGAAAATAATACGTAGAGCCTCTCGAAAGACTCCACAATGAAAATATAAAACACATTAAAACCCTAAGAGGAACCTTAACTACTCAGTTTAAATGTTGAAGGTACGAAGGACGGTATAGCCATGTGACGAGGGCCGAGTTGGCATGTCTGGAATGGATGAAGAGCCAGGTGAAAGAATCGTAATGCACACACAGAGGACATTAAATGGTAGTTGCAGTGTCTTAACTCCCTTCTGAGAGTAGAACACTATTTCCACATCAAGAAATTCGTGAAATAAATGAATCTTTCTGTGACTCGATGAGTTGGAACTCGTACAATTCAACTAGATTATTACAGTTAGCTTATCATTCAAGAGGAGGTTTGTCGGGACATATTTTAGTTAAGTCGAAGTTAACACAAGATCTCATTACTCAAACTATGTTAGGTAAAGGGATTGGAATTATCACTAATCACAGGCAATTCGTACAGGAACCCATCTATGATCAAAGCTATGTATTTTGATGCTAACCGCATATCACTAAGCCACATAGTTTCAACTATGGGGTATATATATGACCCCATGACTATATATAGAGAGTAGACAAATTAAATAGTATTGTGCGCAAAACATAGGAATCTCTTGTTTTAAAGAGAGACTAGAACTATAAATCCTAAGTCTAATTTCTTGTATAGATATTTATGTATATAGGTGAGTTGGTTGGAGACTAAAGGGGATTACTAGAATCCTTGGTGAATTAATCGTATAAGTATTCTATCCAAAGTTAGTTAGATGGGTTTTGGAATGGCATCATGTAGTAGGACAAACTTAAGTTACGTCACAAAAAATTATAACAGGAATGAAGATTTATTCCCTCTACCGACAAACATATAATAATGAAATTGGAGATTATTACCTCATAGAATTTTGTTTTTATGGAAAATTTGAGGTACATTACATATGGTATCAGAGAAAAGGTTACAACACTTTGACCTTGAACAGGGCTAAATTAATTACTTAGCACATATTTATGTTTATGTAAAAACTAACAAACCATTATTGTTAGAAACAGAAAACCCCTTTATATTTTGCATTAATCATGGCAGCCCTGGATGACGTAGAAATCATACTTGAGGGTAATCCTGAACAAAGACCTTCTGAAGATACGAGACAAAATAGTGATGTAATCTCACCCACTGAAGTTTTGGAAACGATGATAAATCTCATCGTTGAGGTGGAATTTTTCAATGCAGACAATGAGAAACTGAAGAAGGCACAACAAGAGCAGCAGGAAATAAACAAAGTCCCGCTGCGTAGTATAGTGACAAATAAAATCCCAAGGGACGAGAACCATGAAGAAGAGTTCAGTAAAAGGGCCTCCAAGAATTCTAGTCCTGAAGCAGAAAAAAGGGGATAGTTCATCTGAAGGTACACCTTCAGCTGAAGATAAAACAAAACGAGATAGAAAGAGAAAATAGGTAGATCACCTTGAGGGAGAATTTAAGAAAATCAAACCCGCTACTTTTGATAGGGAATCTAGAACAAGGGAGTAAGCTGAAGCATGGTTATTAGACATCAAGAAGTATTTTCAGATCTACAACTATTCCAACAATATGAAGGTTAGAATGGCTATCTATAACCTGAAAGGAAAAGCCATCATTTGGTGGCAAGATTTGAAATTGGCCAAGGTCCTAAAAGAGAAATAGATGGAATGGTCAGACTTTAGTAAATATTTTATGAAACATTACCTATTTGAAAGTTACTTTGAAAAAAATAAAATAAAGAATTTTATGAGCTACGACTTGGTCAAATGGCTATGGAGGATCCGATAAACAAATTCCTGGAATTACTAAGGTTTGTACCTTATATCCGAGAGGAAAAAGTAAAAATCTAGTGGTTCCTAAGTTGTTTACCACATCTTACAACGACTGAATCGACTTTGATAACCCCAAGTTGTTGAGTGAAGTATTCAAGAAATGTCGAATGTGTTATGACCAATACAAAAAAAGGACATAATTTCCCAAAGCTTGGAAGGACAAGAAACAAGACTAAATGAACCATCGAAAGAAGGGATACTAGCCAGATCCTTATCGAAATGCCGCAAAAATATTTCCAAGAAAATATTTTCACTCCAACAATCCAAATACGTAAGGTGGTGGTAAACCGGTAAATCTGGGAACAAATAAGTTTGGGGACAGCCCCCGTGAACCATTAAAGTTTTGGGAATGTGGAGAACCTCATCTAAGGAGGAACTATCCATGTTTAAATTCAGAAGCTAGAACTGTTGTTCACAATTTGCAGGAAGCCTCAATGGTGGGAGACATGGGAAGAATCTTGCATCGGATAAATGCATTCGTGGATGGCTGACAAGATGACCACCAGTCCTATGTCATGGAAATTGAAGGTAAAATCAATAACACTCGAATTTGTGTTTTAATTGATCCTGGATCTACGTTAAGTTATATCACTCCCGGTATAGTGGAGTCAAATAAACTTAAGAAAATGAGACACGCAAAATCATGGCTCGTACAACTAGCAACAAGAACTAAAAGGAAAGTGTTTGACTTTATTTCTAATTATGAGTTCAGTTTAGGTGGTCAAAACATCAGGACAAATATGAACATTCTACTGCTAGGATCTTATGATGTAATTATCGGAATGGATTGGTTAGAAAGGCATAAAGCAATGTTATATTGTTAGGAAAAGACACTTAAGTATAAAGAAGAAAATGGCACCACCAGGACAGTTCAAGGTATACAAAAACCAATATCAGTTAGACAAGTTTCAGCAATGCAATTTAAGAAATTCATGAGAAAGGGTTGTCAAGTCTACGCCATCCAAGTAACTAACCTGTTAGAAAAAGAAGATAAACCCAAATTGGAGGACTTTGTTGTTCTGTGTGATTTCATAGACGTGTTTGTTGATGAAATACCTGAATTACCCCCTAGAAGGGAGATAGACTTTTCTATCGACTTGCTACCTAGTTCAACCCCTATCTCTAAAGAACCTTACCGAATGAGTTTGCTGGAATTGACAGAACTAAAAATTCAAATGCATGAATTATTTGACAAAGAGTATATCAGATTGAGTGTTTCATCATGGGGAGCATGAGTCCTCTTTGTAAAAAATAAAGATGACACTCTAAGACTATGTATCGATTATAGACAATTAAATAAAATGACTACTAATAACAAGTACCCCTTACCTAGGATAAATGATCTATTCGATCAAGTAGGTGGGGCAAAGATCTTTTCGAAGTTGGATTTACGATTTGGTTATCACCAAGTTAGGATTAAATATGAATACATAAGAAAAACAAATTTTCAAACAAGATATGGAGATTACCAATTTGTAGTTATACCTTTCAGACTCACTAACACGCCAACCATGTTTATCTATTTAATTAATAGTATTTTCAGTCAGTATTTGGACAAGTTCATGCTCGTATTTATTAATGATATTCCAACATATTCTAAAATAGAATAAGAACACAAAGAGCACTTAATAATAGTTCTGCAAACTTTGAGGAAGCACAAACTGTATGCTAAATTTGATAAGTGGGATTTTTATCAAAAAAAAATACAGTACCTAGGACATGTAATATATGCAGAAGGGATTGTGGTCGACCCTAATAAAATAAGAGCCATCATGGAATGGTCGATACCTAAGGATGTAGTGGATATCCAGTCATTCATGGGAATCACCGGATATTACCACAGATTTATAGAGGGATTTTCCAAAATTGCTTACCCTATCACATCATTACACAAGAAGGGGACCAATTTTAACTCGTCACAGAAATGTCAAGAAAGTTTCAATAAATTAAAGGAATTGTTAACAACTGCACCCATTTTAAAGGTGGCAGACCTGGACAAAGACTTCACCTTCTGTGTAGATGTAAGTAAAGAAGGACTAGGTGGTGTCCTAACCTAAGAAGGGCATGAGTCCCAAAAACTAAAGGAACACGAGTGAAACTACGTCAATCATGACTTAGAATTGGCAGTTGTAATACACACCTTTAAAATGTGGTGACACTACATAATGGGCAAAAAGTTGTGTTTTATTGATTGGCAACAACAGTGTAAAATTTGTGTTTAGTCAGCCAGGCCTTAATGTAAGGCAAGCAATATGGCTAGCCTTATTGAGAAAATTTGATTTTGAGGTAAGACATATCAAGGTTAAGGAAAACAAGGTAGTTGATGCTTTGAGAAGAAGAGTTCATGGGTTGTTTGAAATAAACATTAGCAGGGTAGAAAGCGATCTTGAATAGAGGATAAAGACTACAAGTAATAACGAAAAAAATTACACTAAGACAGTGGCAGAAGTACAAAACACTACAGAAAATTTAGAAAAAACAGACCTGCGTTTGGACAAGAATGGATTACTATGGTTTAAAAACAGGATATACATACGAGATTCGACAGAATTAAAGTTAATAGTCTTGGATGAAGTGCAAAAGAAACCATATTCTAGTCATCTAGGATACCAGAAAACGATAACAACACTAAGAAAGTTATTTTATTGGCCTAATATGAAGGGTGAAACAGCAGAATACTTAACTAAGTGTTAGGATTGTTAGCAGGTAAAATATGAACACCAACATCTAGCCGGCCTGTTGCATCCATTACCTTTGTCAGAATGGAAATGGGAGGCCATATCACTGGACTTCATTACAGGTTTTCCTAGAACTCAGAAATAGAATGATTCTATTATAGTGGTAATCGATAAACTCAGTAAGTCTGCACACTTTATTCATGTAAAGTCTACTTTTAAAGCTATTAACATCGTTGAAATATTCATGAAATAAATTTTTAGACTACATGGTATTCCTAAAATGGTGATTTCGGATAGAGACGTAAAATTTACATCTTCTTTTTGGAAACAATTGTTTGCAAGGGTAAATACTAACTTGAATTTCATCATGATTTATGATCCACAAACGGATGGAAAAACTGAATGAACAATTCAAATCATAGAATATATGTTCTCCATGTACGTAAGAACAAAACCAAGCAAGTGGGAAGATTTCATGCACTTGGTAGAATTTGCATACAACAATGGGTACCAAACTTCAGCTAAAATGAGCCCCTTCGAGATACTGTATGGCAAAAAGTGTACGACTCCAATTAGTTGGGATAACCCAGTTGACAAACTCATGGTTGGACTAGAAATGCTCCAAGAAATTGAGAGTATGGTTAGAAAGGTACAACAGATCTTAAAAGAGGCACATGACAGACAGAAGAGTTATGCGTACTAGAAAAGAAGACACTTGGAGTTTCAAGTGGGAGACCATGTTTACTTAAAATTCAAAGCCCAGAAAAGTTCACTAAAGGTAGGAAATTGTGCCAAGTTGGCACCCAAGTTTTGTGGGCCCTTCGAGATACTAGCTCGAATTGGACCCATAGCATACCAACTTGCACTTCTCGTCAATCTAAAAATTCACAATGCATTTCATGTTTCCTTGTTAAAGAATTATGTTCATGACCCTACTCATATGATTGATTGGAACTTGGTTCAGGTGGAACCAGAAGGCGAGTTCCAGGTGGAACCTCTATGCATTCTAGACCCTAGAGAAATAACACTTCAGAACAATGTCGTCGCTTAGGTAAAGGTGTAATGGAAGCACTTTAGCTCGGAGGAGTCCACTTGGGAGTTGGAGGGAGATTTGCGGAAATCTCATCCAATCCCATTCCAAGAAAGGAGCAAACACTAAGGACAATGCTTTATTGAAGGGGGAAAGGATGTGACATCCCCAAAAATAAATTATTTTCCAGTTGGAAATTTCTTAGGAAATTATTTTCTGTTTTTGGCAAATTCGAAATTGGAAATTTTTTTCCATTTATGGCAGTTCTGAATTTCGAATTTAGTTAATTGTAATTAATGATTATGACTATTGGGAAGAGATCTGATTTGACCCAACTAACTACTTGCCTATGACACTTGTATGAAACAAAATATTTTATAATTATTGCTGGAGGACAAATGGAACAACCATGTTGAAAATCAGTTGACCATGAATCCATGAGTGGGAAACATGTTGGAATTACCTTAGGCCCGATTGTTACAAGTGGCAAATCAATAATTTGACCATTGGAAACCCCTAGAAATTAGGTGTTTGGAAAGATGCGAAAATTCCTAAGGGGGGAAAAGACCTAGCCAAAAACAAAATGATTGTGGATATATGGCATATGTAAGGAGGCAATACACTGCTTAGTATGCTGGAAAATTATGGATATCTTGTTGTTATGAACACCGATTTTCTGAGTGTGAGGAAAGGAGAATTTTCTGAGATTAAAGGACTATTGTTGAGGTAGAGTTCCGAGTTTTCCCTCATGGATTCATGGTCATGCTAGGGGGTGAATGGAACAAGTGATCTTGGTTGTTCCATTCTAAGGTTGGGAGGAATGTGGGTTTTCCCTTTGTCTTTTAGCGAACTGGTTCAAATATGTTATCCTATCCCTTCTCTGGTTGAATGTTATATAGCTAACTAACTGATAGGATGCATCTGTTAATTCTGAATAGAAGTAATACTACGGATGAAAGATCGAATTGAATGTTATTTGAACTTAAGAACTAACAGAATGTCTCTAAATAAGTTCTGAATGGATTATTTCTGTTGTGTCTTATTGTTGAGTGAATGCTAATTTATGTGGTATATTAGTTGAAAGAATATGCCTGGTCAAGCTTCTGAAAGTATGGTTCTGTGAGTTAGATTACTGCTGTAATGAAATTAAACTATAGTTGAAAAACCTCTTAACTAAATTGTATTTGCAGCTTAAAAATTATTTATGTATGTAATGTAAATGAAACTGAATAATGAAGTGATGTATACACAGGAATATGCTTACATTCCTGTAGGTAAATGAATATACATAAAAACATAGTAATTAATTGAGATTTTCTTTCATGTACATGCTAAATCGAAAACAAGGAGAAACTCTATATATGTAAGGAATAGAATGAAAATATACATTTGTATCCTACTGTAAAGAAAATACAAATTCACAGTATTCACAAAATATCGAAGTAAGGTAAGACAACATTGAAGACTCGTATAGCATGATACGAATATCTGTGTGTGTGTGTTTGTGTGTGTGTGTGTGTGTGTGTGTTTGTACAACAGTTTGACATTCTAGTTTTCTTTCACTTTAGATTTGATTTCCAAAGAAAATGTAGACATTCAGAAATATATAAGTTCAATTCCATACAGTGTGTGACTATAATTCTGGGTTGTACAGATAATAGTTACTGAAAAGAAATATAAGACGACAGTCTAACAAAACCTTGGTATATTTTTTCTAGAATACTTAGTGATAGAAAAAATGAATAGGATGTAAATCCGAAATGAGAAATGAGATCCAAGGAAGTATCAAAAAAATATAATACATTCAAGAAGATGTGGTGACATTCGTTATAGGAGTCTTTCCTTTCATAAACAGTATAGGTATAGTCTACTTTAAACAATTTAAGTATAGGAAGAGGCCCAGATGGCAATAATATTTGAATAAAATCATTAAAACAATGATTGTATTATTACAATAGACAGGAGGAAAGACCCTATAGCTCCACCTCAAAGGATTTCTTACATATATCAACCAGACTAGAAAATCAAGAGGACATCCAAAGCCTTATGTGGTTAATGTATATTAAATCTAACAATGGAATACATTACCAGAATTTTGTAATTTCTCTTTATCCAACCACTATAGGAAGTCGAGGGAATCTATACCTAATATCAATAGTCTAGGTTGAAAAACCATGGTCTCACTGTTTGAAATCCTAAAGAGTTTACAAAGGGAACTCGAATACCTTTTGCGTGGTGTTTTTTAGAATTCAGACTGCTCTGTTAGACCAACCCTGAAAAAGAAATCAATGGAATTTCCATTAGTTCCTATCAAATAGAAATAAGAATTCATATCGGAAATCTAGAATTTGATTACAACATAATCTATTTAAATAGCATGCAGATGTAGATTATACTTAACTTAGGCCTGTAGGGCGTTTGACCTCCTCTGTGCATGCTTAAAGACACCATCCATGATCACGAAAGGGGTGGAAGAGGTAATGTCCACCTGACAGGTACCCTCACAACAAAGGGGCCCATCATTACTGTTGGTACCAATCACGTAATCATTGGCTTTATGAAATGAAATCAACAATGCTAACAGTTAAACAAATAAATCTTGTAAAACATACTTTTTGAATAGGCCGAGAGAACAATGTCAAACATTACACACAGACCAGATGCTAAATGAAAATATTGAGTTTAAATATTTCCCGAACTGATTATTTTTATTTTATAGAGGACAATTATAAATTAACGATAAGTGTAGAGTTAATCTACTACTAAATTCAAATGGAGTAACTTACACACAGACCTCGTAATGACAGAGGAAAATCAAATGAATACAAGGAGATCCACAAACTCAAACGTTCTATGTCGTGGGTATTTTGTGTAGTGTACTTTTAGAAAACATAGAGAATCACATTCCTTTAACATACTAGACAAGAATACAATAACCTTAAGGAGATATTATCTGTGTGATTAACAATTAAGAGGTTTATTGAAGACTACAGAAGGATGGATCCATTCTCTATAATTAAGAAGAAAGAACTTGAAACGTGTTTTGCTATACTCAGTGAAAGGAAATTAACTCCAGATTAAGACCATGCGTAGCCTCACGAAAGGTTTAATATCAAACTTTTACATATATCAACATAGAGACTGTAAGAAATAACGACAATCGGGATATGAAACCCTAAGATTGAATTTACCCATAAAAAACACTTTAGGTGTAAATTCCCTAAGTCAGGACAATGGATTGGTATGTTGAAACCTCTCAAGAAGCTAGAGAACAAATCTACAGTAGGAATCTACTTATCCAGAAAATGGGAAGCAGTCCAGGAAAGATATAAAGAATAAAGATAATGGGAGATTTAAGTAAGAACAAGTAAGATTGACATGAGGGTTCTACCACTGTAACAAAGAACCAAACCTCGTTTAATAACCAGACATAGTGTTAACGAAAGGTTACTAGTTAGGGAGAATGGCGATGTCGTTCCACCGAGTAACGTTTTTCCTAAATCGATAGCCTACTTCAGTGAGAAAATAATACATAGAGCCTCTCGAAATACTCCACAATGAAAACAACAAACACATTAAAAACCTAAGAGGAACCTTAACTACTCATTTTAAATGCTGAAGGTATGAAGGAAAGTCTATCCATGTGACGAGGGTCGAGTTGGCATGACCAGAATCGATGAAAATCTAGGTGAAAGCATCGTAACTCGAACACATAGGACTGCCATTAAATGGTAGTTGCAGAGTCTTAACTCCCTTTTGACAATAGACGACTCTTTCCACATCAAGAAATTTGCTAAATAAATGAATCTCTCTATGAATCGACAAGTTGGAACTCGTACACTTCAACTACATTATTACATTTATCTTATCATTCAATATGAATTTCTTTGGGACACCTTTTAGTTAAATCAAAGTTAACACAAGATCTCGTTACTCAAACTCTGTTAGGTAAAGGGATTGGAATTATCACTAATCATGGGTAATTCGTACAGGAACCCATCTATGATTGGAGCTATGTATATTGATGCTAAGCGCATATCACTAAGACACATATTTTCAACTGTGGGGTATAGATCCGACCCCATGACTATATATATATATATAGTAGACAAATTAAATAGTATTGTGTGCAAAACATAGTAATCTCTTGTTTTAAAGAGACACTAGGATTATAAGTCCTAAGTCTAATTTATTGTGTAGATATTTATGTATATAGGTGAGTAGGTTGGAGACTAAAGGGGATTACTAGAATCCTTAGTGAATTAGTTGTATAAGTCTTCTATCCAAATCTAGTTAGACAGTTTTGGAAATGGCATCATGTGGTAGGACGAACTTAAGTTACGTCACAGAAAATTATAACAGGAATGAAGATTTCTTCCCTTTACCGAAAAACATATAATAATGAAATTGGAGATTATTACCCCATAGAATTTTTTTTTATGGCAAATTTGAGGTACATTACATCTTTCTTTGCCTTCACTACAAAGCCTTTTGGCTGCTTCATGTAGATTTCTTCTTCCAGATCCCCATGTAGGAATGTTGTCTTCACATTGATCTGTTCCACTTCAAGATCAAAAGTAGCAACAATAGATAAAAGAAATATAATAGTTTTAACTTGGCAATAGGAGAAAAAATCTCACCAAAGTCAATTCCCTCTACCTAGGAATAACCTTTTGCTACTAACTGAGATTTGTATTTCTCCACTTTACCTTCTGCATTAAACTTCTTCTTAAACAACCATTTGCTACCAACATATTTTCTTCCAGCTGGAAACTCAACTATATGCAATGCCTCATTCTTATCCAAGGCATCCATTTCTTAAACCATGGCCTTCTTCCATAGTTTACTATCCTCTGAATTCACTACTTCCCTGACAGTTCTGGGATCATCATTAGTAACAGATAAAGCAAAATTATAATGAAAATCAGGTGGACTATACCTTTCTAGTTTCCTTCTTTCCCTCACTAATCTCCTCAATACTAGGGTATGAGGTTCTTCCTCTTCTGCTTCATCTTCTTCAGATGATTCAGATTTTGCACCATCCAACTCCAACTCTATTTTCTCAGGTTCTTCTGGCCTTGGTAGGAATTCTTGTTTGGAAAGATCTTTTGCCTCTATAAAAACAACATCTCGACTGTAAACAGTCTTCTTGGTTTCTAGTTTCCAAATCTTATAACCTTTCACACCATCTCTATAAACAATAAAAATACACGTTTCAGCATTTTTATCCATATTACTCCTATTTTCCTTTGGAACATGTACATAACCATCACAAAAAAACACTCTAAGATGTTTAAGAGAGGGCTTCTTTCCATTCCATACCTCATGTGGAGTTTTATCATCCAACATTGATGAAGGTGATTGATTGACTAGGTAACATGATGTACCCACTACCTTTTCCCATAATTCCTTTCCTAACTCAGCACCGCTGAGCATGCTCCTTTATTTTTCCATCAGTGTCATGTTCATCCTTTCTGAAACTCCATTTTGTTGAGGTGTGTATGGAGTAGTCTTCTGCCTTGCTATACCACACTTCTTATAGAATTATTCGAATTCATTTTCGCAGAATTCTCCACCATTATTTGTCCTCAATACCTTTATTTTCTTCTCTGTTTGATTTTCTACCAGAGCCTTAAACTCTTTAAATTTATCAAATATCTCAGATTTCTTTCTAAGAAAATAAATCCATGTGTGCCTTGATAAATCATATATGAATGAAACATAATACACATATTTACCTACGGATGGAACAGGAATAGGTCTAAACACATCAATGTCTATCAACTCTAAGATCCCCTTTTATCTTGTAGCACCAGATGGGAATCTTACTTGATTCTGTTTTCCATATATACAATGTTCACAGAAATCAAAATCCAGAGTGTAATTAGACATACCTTCAACCATACCTTTACCGTGTAGTGTTTGAAGGCCCTCTTCTCCAATATGCCCCAATCTTTGATGCCATAACATGGTCTTCTTTCTAGGGATAGTATTGGTCTTGTCTTCTTTATTTGTCTACTCATGGTAAACAAAATTGTTACACCCATTAGTATAAGTGCTTCTCAACAACTTGCACAGAGTTCCACAACGAACTCCCCTCATCAACACCATTTCTCCTTGTACCATCTTGCAAGTTCCCTTTCCAAATACAGTATCCACTCCTGTATCATCCAACTTGCTTACAGATATTAGGCTCTTGGCTAGTTTTGGAATGTGTAGAACCCTAGGGAGAGTTCTAATCCTTCAATCTTTTAGCAACAACTTAACCCTTCCACGTCCTAAGATTTTGGATGTCGAGTCATCTCTTAGGAATACATCACCACCATCGTATTTTTCATATTTAGAGTACCACTCCTTGTGACGATTCATATGGTATGACACACCTGATTTGATCAACCATACATCATAGTCTGCATGTGTATGTGTAGATGCCTCTAACGACCCTCCTCGTTATGACCACAACTCTGATAACAGGTGCAAATTTATTTTTTATTCTTTTTTAAAGTGTTTGCGTGCGTGTAAAAAGGAACAAACACACTTGACTCTACGTCGCCACCCGACGACTAACAAGATGCAACCACGAAGATCAAAACAAGAAGACATAAGGCACACAACAAGTAACTGCAAGCATTAAATGACCATAAACATAAGGAAGAATCCATAACAGTACATTTTACTATTTCTGCATAGGAAAGCAGGGCATTTAATATTAGTCCTCTACTCCGGAGAGAGAGAAGGTCAGATAGGATCCTGGCCGACTTCTCAAGCAGAAAATAGTAACCCGACGATGAACAAAACGCAAGCACGGTGAACACAGCAAGATGACACACGACGTACCACAGTAACAACATGCATTTAACAATGATCAACGACAATAAGTAAGACTGACTACCCGCCCTTCCTACCCTGCAATGGTTAGGATCTCCAAGACACATAAGCAACGCTTAAGCCCAGGTTCCCATCAATTTTAACCATTTAAGGTCTCAGGGATGGCGACTGTTTTGAGGAACATGGAGGTGTCTACATCCCGCCCGACACAAGTAGACCAAGCAATGAAATGATTACGTCCATGTACAATAATAATTAAAGGAAACCCGACCGCGACGGAAAGAGCATGTCCGAATGGACTCTGACAATAGCCACCCAATGGTTAATACTCCACATTACCTATGACTCATTTGGCAATGAGTACAAGTCAATCACTTCGTTTAATTTCTGTTAGTCGACAAGTTACCAAGTCCAATCCTAAAAATAAAGTAAGGTTAATTGACTGCAATCCCCATTTACTAACAGATGATAACTTATCGCCTTAAATCAAGGACATTACACTATATATGTTTTACCACTAACAATTAAATCTACGATATCGTTACCATAAACGACAACACCATTTCATTTTGAATTAGTAGGATTTTTCAATAATAGCCACCATATTACAAGACAATGACAATTATTAAAGAAAGTTCGGAAATAATCAAGACAGTAACACAACCATCATTTATCTCCATTATCAAAGTTATCTCTAGTACAACAATTTGGAATAGTGCATCATTTTAACTTCCTAAATTACTCACTACTACCTATGTGTTGCTTGGGTGAGTACCTTTAATCAACTACAATACAAGACGATTGATGCAACAAGTCTCACCTGAATTTGGTTTAAACTTTAAAAATCTAAAAACAATAATTGCATTCTAAATTCAAGTCTAGTTTAGCAAGGTCATCTTCCCAAATTCGCATAACTTACAAACTACTTCTGTCAAGCATTCTTAATTCAAATTTTTACTCAATAACCGAATAGTCTTAACAAATTGGCAATATAAACATTAACTTCTTGGAAATATAAACGAATTGCCCTAAGTAAATGAATTGTTCCCATTAAAATTAACATTGTTCCCATTAACATTAACAAATAGCAATATAAATTAACAATTAGCAATTGTAAATGAATTGTTCCCTACCATTAACAAATTAGCAATAGCATATTAACGAATTAGCAATTGTACATGAGTTGTTCCCATTAACATTAACAATAGCATTTCAATCTAATTAACAAGGAAATTTACATTTTATTATTATTAATAACATTTGAACTACAACAGCTAGATCATAACTAACCATAGCAATACTTTATACGGATAGCTTTGCAAATTTAATAATAAGGACCCTCCCCTCGTGTCACAGCAACACTAACTAATCATTACCTAAATCATCGTTAATGGGTACAATAACTATACCCTTACAAAAGTTAAAAACAATACTTTTTTCACCCATTACTACGCCTTAATAACTGGTAAAAAGATGTTGTTTGTAATTTTGTAAATAAAATAAACAGAGCATGAAATATGATATAAATTAATTCCAATTTATCTGAAGTTTTATACAAGTTATTTCCAGAATTTACAGGTCATTATCATTACGAGGAATTATGATATCTCTACTTTAATATTAAAGAGGATGTCAATCCATCTAAATTCAACTCAGTCATACAACAGATAAATACCATTTCTGGAAGGGTCTATCTTAAGGGAAGAATAGAATTACTGAAAACACCTGAATAGTTTATACAAAAATAGCCCAAACGAAGGATCCGACCTACCGGTTCGAACCAGCGACCTAACAAATATGAGCACACAGGTCAAGGTGGGGGAACGTGAATCAACATCATGGCTGTGTGAAGTCGACGTCCAGATCATAATGACCAGTCATTTCATTGTCAGGAAGGAGAGGAGGGGAACGCGTGGGCGACTGACAGCTTCAGGCGAGTTTTTTTTTTGGAGGGAAAGAAAAAGGGAACACGTAGGTAAAGGAAACGACAGTCTGCTTGCAAATTCAGCAGAAGGTAAAATAAGTGCCATCAGTGAGTAACCACTGACAGGTAGTACCTAACCATCGTCGTTCTCCACACAACACGCATGAATTCGAATGAACGGGAGAAAAGAAAACACCCAAGGGGGATGACGCTCAGGAAACAAAAAGGGAAACTTAGCAACACTTATGTACATAAATCACCGACCCAAATCAACACCAAAGGAATGGCATCCAATGCAAGGAGATAATACAAAAACGCAGAGATGGGCAATCCACCATTCGCAGAGAGGGTAAGCCAAAAACACAGAGTTAAAAAGTTTGAAAGGCGTGGGTAACATTCGCTGAGATGGGTAACCCAAAAACGCAGAGATTACAATGGAGAAAACAGAAATCAAGTGGTTGGGAAACAAGGGGGTATCCTCCACCAGATCTCCCAGGAAACATAAACATAAGAAGATGAAAATACTACCATCACGCTAACCCTTAACAAACATGAACGCAGAGATACAATCAACCCGTTTGCAGAGTTAAATACCATTAGTAAAAGATTAATCAGACAGGGACATGCTTGCTGGTAAATAATAACAAAAGGCATAAGTCTAGTGGTGTAAACCCTTCATACAATCGACAGTTTTGTAGAGATTAAGACCATTAACAAGGATAAATCAGGATTTTCGGTAAGCGTTGGGTAAAAAATAACATTTTGAATCATCGAAGGAAACGGAAGATACAACAAATGTTATATAAAATTTAACTCCAGATTTCTTTTCCAATACCAAGCAGATCTACATCATAAAACCCAGTTGCATTCTATATTACCAAATTAAAATCATATCGTTGCCTTATAGCCCACCGCGATGACGTCCGCGCTCCGTGCCGCTCCTTCTTCGTGCCGCTCCCGCTCGCCGACCGTAGAGACTACACCGGTACCTCCCAACCAAACGCTAGGGGTACTCTGCTTCCCCCTTAACCCCCCGATACACAAAGGGGCCACACACAGTTCAGATGGTATACCTAACTTCCTAGCTCACCTCCAAGGTTGAGCTACCACTCTAATCCCAGCTGAGAAAATCCCAACTCCTCACAAGCAATCAGTCCATTCCAAATTCGGAAGCATAACGATACCTAACATCCCCTCCCCTTTTCCCCTCATACCCCTTTCTTTTATAGAGTTTTGAGAACCCCTCTTTCCCTAATCACATTTAATTTAAGTTTTAATGAAAACCCTCTAAAAATTCTCTGTCTTACAAGTGTCACTCATCCCCCACGTTCTCCAAAATTATTTTCTTTAAATTTATTAAAAGG
>JZKD02S0926115.1:97462-126941 GCA_000966675.3 Picea glauca
ATGGGAAGGGGGTCGATAAAACTAAAACAAGGCCAAAATCTCAAGGAAAAAGATAATATTTCGACCTCCAACTGATAGGTTTCTTCTTCAATATGTCTAGGGAATATTAAATACACTTCCTCATGGTGATGAAGTTGTGAAACTCAAGTGTGAATCTTGGTAAAGTGAGACACTTAATTTCAACACTTAGGTGTGACATTTGGTAGTGTGACACTTAGATGAATAACAACCGTGACACTTGTGACACTTAAGTACAAAATTTTCTAGTATGACACTTATGTGTGTAGAAGATGCCCCTTAAAGTTTGATGTCAAAAGAAAAGACGATGACCAAGACACTTTGAAAAAATATGTATGTGAGGGTGATGGAATAGGAGAGTCGAGCGGAACCTGCAATCAAACATAAAATATTATATATGTATCACCGCCAAGGTAGCCATACCCATGCTTAGAAAAAACTAACTCAAAGCATGGATTCTAACCAATACACTACAGATCCATGAAAGAACTAAATAATTATTTGGCCACCAAATATACACTTTGGATCCATATCTCCATGACTCAATCAAGTTGTATCTAAAAAATAGTACACAGTGGAGCCATGATATGACAAAAACATACCCACGTACCAATACAAAGTGGATTTATGTGACTACATATACCCTAGCCATATTTCCAACATGATGGTAATATTATAACCTTCTTAAGAGCTTAAATAATCTACACCGCAACCTAGGTGAGGCACGTAATAGAGGTGCATTCCCAGGGTCTTCATGCCAATCCCGAAATAGTAGGATTCTATCCACGTGAATAGATGTGTTTATGTCGAACATGGTAGAAACCACTTGATTACCAAACATTGATGTATATCGTTAATAAGTGCAAGGGGAATCACCAATGATGAAAATGAATCCCGATATACCCTAGTACATCCCAATGGATTTGAATAAATGAGTTGAATTCAAACATTCTTGGAATCATTCTATTAGAGGCCAATGATGTAAACCTATTTTCAAAAGAGAGGATACCTACCATTGAGGCATGTAGGTTCCAGCGTACTAACTAGTTCCTAAGTCTAATTCCCGAATAATGTTTTGAATTCAATAGGAAAAAATGTGTCAAAGGAGGGCCATGATGTGTCCCCCAACATTGAAATGAAATGATACATGAAACAAATGTAATATAATGGATTAAATGAGAATGACCTAACATGAGGATGAAGGTTGGTAATACTACAAAGTGGTTGATTTGGGTTGGAACTTCCCTTGAACATTGTGACGCATGAAAAATGACTTGGAAACATTGACTTGATTGAGAGATAAACCAAAGCATAGTGAGACAATATCTGGGTAACTCTTCGAGTGAGAGGAGGGATTATATTGAATCATACGATTGGTATGACTTACAGACAATAAGTTTTCCAACTGTAAAACAAGACACAAACAAGTGCCATGTTCAAGGGAGACAACAAATAACTACCATAATTCTTTCCACAACGAGACCCACTTCCTTAAATTTCCCCCCCACCTTGAATGATGAGTACCTTATTTTTTTTAATGATCCTGAGGAGGATAAAAAATGCTCAATATAGCTAATATTCTATGAGTCCTTCATCACATGTTTAACAAACCTGATGAAGGATGGGCTTAGTCCCATATGGTTCCTTCAATGTATAATTTTATGAGCCCAAATAAGTTAAAATCGATGGTATTTTCATGTTTAGAGAGTCTAAAAAGATATTATAGAACATTCCAAGGGTGTTCCTTTTCATAAATTTAGTCCCCCGATCCTGAAAAAGGTATAAAACAATACAAGGGGGAACTCTTCTAGCCAAGGTCGACTAGAGTATTCCTTTTTTATAATTAGTCCATCCAGTCCAAACAATTTTTAAACCTACACCGAATATATTCCCTTTCAAATATTTTAACGATTGTGAATGGAAACAATCTCTCTCGAAAATATTTTCATTTTTAGAGTCTGAAAAAAGGTTAAAGGAGAATCCAAAGAGTTCCTTTTCGTATAGTTTTTACAATCTTGAAAAATTGATAAAGTATACTCGATAACTTATTCTCATGTATTTATGAGCACGATAAAGAACAAATACTAATTTCTTTCTTATCTTTTTCTATTTTTAATGATATTGAAATAAAGAATGAGACCATGCTCGGGGTTGGTTTCATTTTTAAACAAGATTGAAACCGAGAATAAAATTATGCTTGGGGTTGGTTTCATTTTTAAACCAAATTCAAACCAAGAATGAAATTGTTCTCGGGGTTGGTTTCTTCCCAACATGATGTCCATAGGTTGGTACCTTGAGTATACCCATTGGCGATTTTTTCCCCAAAATGATGTCCATAGGTTGGTGCTTTTCCCCGAACATGATCAACATAAGCTAGCGTCTTAACCTTAGCATGATGTCCAAAGGCTAGAGACATGCCCCCCAAGCTTCATTTCATCCTTCGACTCTTCTTCTACACCCAATTAGAATATTGGATATGAATAGGAATAGGTTCACTAGAGAGGGAAGAAGAAAGAGGATTAATTGACATAAGTGAAGGAAATGAAGGTTCAGGTATTACACCTAGTGGAAGAATTGACTCAATTGGAGGGGGATCTGTTTCATTTTTTAACATGCTTGAAACGGAAAATGAAATATGCTCATGGTTATTTGTTTCATTTTTTAACGAGCTTAACACAGAAAGAAAACTATGATCATGGTTCTTTGTTTCATTCTTTAACGAGCTTGACATAGAAAGTGAACTACGCTCATGGTTATCTATTTAATTTTTAAACAATATTGACACAAAAAGTGAACTATCCTCATCGTTATATGTTTCATTTTTTAATGATCTTGACATAGAAAGCTAACTATGCTCATGGTTATCTATTTCATTTTTAAATGAGCTCGACACAGAAAGCGAACTATGCTCATTAACCTTGACCATGGCTTCCAAGAGATCTTCATTGAATGAAAGAACAATTGTTTGGAAACAATGTATGTCAAGAGACTCAATAGGGGTAACAGGGGAAACATCAGGCTCCAAAACCCCCATTGAAGGGTTCACCCTGTCAATTACTAGATCTAAATCTAAAGAATTTGAGAATATAGTGAGAGGATCCTTCTCATTAACAATCGAATGCATGGGATGTGATACCATATAATTAACCCGTGGCAGGAGGGATATCTCTTTCATATAAAGAATATTTAGTAAATTTAGATGGTTGGCGGTTAGATAAAGACTAATGAATGAAATTTGGTCAATCGTCATAATGTTTCCATTGTGAGGGAAATGCATCACTCGAAAGAGTGTGGACATGACAACTTTCATAGCAAATAGATAGTCCCTCCCAAGGAGTAAATTAAACTCCAAGGGACTTTGGACTACAATAACATTGACATGGAATTTTTTCCTTACTAACGTGATGGTAAGTTGAGGAAGGATCCCAAAATTTTCACTATATATTCTATTAAAATTGAACATATGATGGGTAACTAACACAAGTTGAGTGGAACCTAAATCTTTCCAAGTAGTTGAGGATAAAATTCTAACAAAAACTCCTTTGTCAACAATAGTGTGATTTACCATGATCTTATCGCAAACCTACACCATGATTTGAAAAGTTACGTAGGAAGGAAGTCTAGGCTCCGCTAGACTATTCCAATCCAAGGAAATGACCTCGAAACTTGAAGGGTGTTCCATAAAAATGGATAAAATTCCTCATTGTCTAGAGAAATATGAAGTGACAAGAAAAACTTGAGTGGTATCCACTTTACTCTCCAAGGGAAGATAAATATCAACCAATGATTGAATCATACCAAACACGTCATCAACCAACGGTTGGTTGGGAGAGGACTCATGGGAAGCAGCTGGAGGTTGTTGTTTGGAAACAACAATTTCTTCAAACAATTGTGAAGCTTCATCCATATGGGGGAAAAGGTTAGTGAGGTGCATATCCTCGCATAACTAGAAAGGAATCCTCACTTTACCCTTTTTTCCCCAACCTTATAATCATTGGTTGATGGGTTGTCACCACCATGACCCACAACGGATGGCGACATGGGTTGTTCATAAGTCATGGACCGAACTTCTAAAACATTGGGAATACAAGGGAAATGTTTAAGAAGGTGGTCACCCTTACAAAACCTATAAGGGAACTTGGGCTTGCAACCTATGTTGGTTGTCTTTTTAACAATATCAACACTCTCCACAGTGGTTGGTTGAATTCCCCCTTGCTTATTCTTATTCTTCTTTTTATTCATTTTCTTCTTCATTGTAGCCTCCTGATTACTAGCTTCAAGGATTTCACCAGGTGGGGAAGAAGAAAGGAAAGAATACATGACGGGTGAAGAAGAAAAAGGTTCAACAATAGGTTGATGTTCTTGTGGTGGAGAGATTTCTTGGGGAGAAACAAGGGCATTTGAGACCAAAGGATTGGAAAACAACCATACCATCAACCCCATAGTCAAACCAGGAAGAGTTAATGTAGTGATGTGGGGAGGACCAACATTTCCAAAAGAAGGAAAAGCATAAGGTTCCCCGTGAAAAGGGGTCCCTCAGTTTGCAGCCTCAATAACTATTTGATGAAAGTGGATTCAACATAAATCATGCTTAATTTGAAAGGGAAAACACTATGAAAGTCCCTACAAGATAAGAGAAAGAAAACAACTCCCTTATGGCAGGGATAAAGGAATTAAGGATATTTTAGAGATGGGATATGAGGATCTTTCAGAGATGGGAGATGAGTCCGTCAATGAAGAAATGAGAATAAATTACGATAATCTCACACAACAATCCCTCAAGGTGAAAGTAAGAGCCCACAGGAAAATACCCTCCCAGCTCGTTGAAGCAGATATTGAACATCTATTTCATGTAGCATAAGGAAAGTTCCTTGAATAAGTAATCCCCCTTGTAGTCACCTTCGTGGAATATTATTATAGGTTACTATATTTAACAATTCACAATGAACGGTCGGGGCGGGGGGCGGGGGGGCACAGTCGAAAGTTAAGAATAACAACTGGGTATGGGAATTTCGGAAAAAAAATGCGCAGCCAAAAAACTAATAAGAAGTGGTGTCACCCTTAGGACTTTCCACTCTTCAAAGCCTCAAACTTGTAATAGTCCCACTAGGTGAACAAATGAGGAAAAATCTCAACCAATCACTTTGCTTGACCTCATATTTGACTCATGTGTGAGAGGATATTTCCTGAATAACATTAATTTCTACTACTGGATTTCTCTCTCTCTAGTATTTTATAGTTTAATTTATGTGTCTTTGAAGTCTTAACTCTCCACCCTACTATCAAGGCCCTAAAATCCTAGACATGTTGGTTTTCTATCAAAGAAAACAAAGTCTAATTGATTTTAGATTGTACCTCAATCCTTTTAATGGCTTTTTTTTACTCAATAGGGTGCACAAATATGAAACTGATGGTGTTATGACTCAACTACAAAACCATGCGGAAATAATGAAATGAAAAAAATATTTTTTCAATGAATTCTATCTGAGGAAAGGAGAGGAGCTCTTTTACTTCTTAAAGAAAATAAATACCCAATACCATGCAACTCTTGTTTTTCCTTTAACAAGTACTAAATTAATATCCCCGAAATCCCAAAACAAATGCAAGCTTCTTTAAAATGTGTACCAAAACACTCCACCTATGAAATTAGGATATAAAACTTTTGTTTTCTTCTTTTCAAATTTAGATGAAAAATTGCAAAGAAAACCTTCTTTTCTTTCGATTTCAATCAAAATGAAAGAACTAAATGAAACTTTAAAAGGATCCCAAAACTAAAGAATATGAAGAAAACAAGAACCCAAATAACAAAAAATTCAATAACAAGAATTAAACCTTTGTTCAAACAAGAATCCAAAACGCAAAGTAAACGAAAAAACCACATTTTGAAACCTCAAAAAATCAAGTAGAAAAATAAAAAATGGAAAGTTGCAAGAAGTCCAAAGAGCTCAGAAGTACACTCAAGGGATCAGAAGTTTTCCCAAGAGGAGAAAAATCAGAGACTAAAAAAACAAGGATTAATGCAACTTAATAAACCTCCAAATCAAAGAAAAGGATCCCAAAAACAAACAAGTAAAACATGTAGAAGGTTTTGGAATCAATGTAACAAAATTTCGGATACCTAAAACTAATGAGGATAAAACTACTTATGGTATAGACTAAGCCAAAGGATCAAGTTGACCTAGGGTAGTCATCTGCATTTCACAGTTCAAAGGAATTGCAAACTAAAATGAGGAAACAAGACATGTGATAATCATTGAACTTCAATCAACCAAAGGAAAAACCAAGTATGGAGGATTCTATTGTAAAGGTATGAGACAAAACACTGACAGAAAGGAGGAAACGTAGGCTCCAAAATCACCCAGAACAAGGACTATCTCCCTTGTAACCATGTACACATGGCGATGATTAGGTTTTCAGTGTTTCATCACTCTGTACTCCCTTACAGAGGGGTGGTGAAGCCTCTAAAGTGGTGAAAAACTAAAAATTTACCCATATATTAGATTGGTTCAGGTGTTTGATTTAGAGAGATTGCCAATGATGATGTCGGGAGGGTAGAGATAAAAGAAGAAGAATCAAATTAAAAAATATCAATTAGCAAGCAAGAATCAAAAGGATAGAAAACACCAAGAATACACTACAAAGAACTTTCCCCAGTATGGTCACCAATTTTTGTTATGGAGACGTTTCCCCTACAGATAGGTGAAACCCCTCATTGGATCAAGACCCCTTTGATCCAAGACATAGAGAAATGAATGGTTACTACTTTCCATTTATATATACTCTCTATGTTAATAATCGGAATGAGAAGAGAAGGATGGATGACTCGCCTCTTTTACATTAGTTTTCCTTGTTTCTCCATCCCTTGATCTTGATGTCCAAGCTCCAAGAGAAGTCCTGTAAATAAAACAACAATACCTTATTCGTGTACACTATATTTTCAAGTAGAATAGATATATCTATGATGAATTAGAGAACAATAGGTATGCATATAGTGAACACATATGAATGAAGGAAATAGGCCAAGTTATATATTAATGGAAATAAATCAATAGTGAATAATTTACATTCTCAATCTCAATTTTTCAACAACTCCTCCAAGATATTCGTTCCATCCCCTTGAGTGTCACAAAATGATAGGTATGATTCTCTAATTTCTCTCCCCTTTCACTCAAGGATGACCTCCATTATATAGGCATTGAGGTATCACAACTATAGGATATGTTTTAGGAGAGGATGTGGTCAAGTGAGGATTTGGCTAAACCAACAAGATTTACTTGCCTTGAATAGAGTTAATATCAAATAAATACCTCAACCAACTAATATCGCTCAGGAAAAACCTCAAAAATCAAGGAATGATGGTTGCAACTACTTCATTTCCCCCCCACAACTATGCAGAAGGTGATGAACAATGGATTATGATTCCCTAAGACACTCTTAGGAAGATCAAGGTTTATCCCTCCTTTTATATGGGCAAGGGGATGATGAAGCTCAAGAAAGGAAAAAATATCAAATAGAAAGGTAATGTTTCAACCTCCAACTGATTATGCAGTCCGAAATAAAAAAATTCCTCCTAAGTCAATTTTTCACCTAGAAATAAAACATAAGAAACCTTTCTGGAAAGAGTGGGTCGGGAAAGATAGATTGGATTATGAGACTCATAAATAATTGATGAGAAAAAAATATGTTTCAATTGTAAGGATCCTTGGGAACCGGGTCACAGATGCCTTAGAAAGGGTAAGGTGTATTACATAGAAGTTATTTCAGATAATGAATATTAGAAGGAGGTAGGCCAGGAACAGGGCGAAGAGAATCGAAATACAGATGAGGATAAATCACATGTGGAGGCTAAGGGTGGGACTATTTCCACTCTCATAGGTGTTCCTTGATTTCATACAATCAGGATCTATGGAGTATTATAGGGATAAAGTGTCATAGTTATTATTGATGGCGGGGAAACCCATAACTTCATTGACTCAACTTTGGTATCTAGGAGAGGCATTCCTATAGACAACTTTGAGGGGTTGGATGTAGCAGTAATTGGTGGACATAGTATGACGTGTGCACAAAGGGTTCAACGAATGGATGTGATGTCGGGATATTACACTGTGACAAATGACTTCTAGGTAGTTGAACTAGAAGATACTAGAGTCATATTGGGTGCCAAGCGGCTTATTTCCCTACGAAAATATTATGTCAACTGCAAAACATTAGATCTATAATTTAGGACAGCGGATGGTAAGAGGGTGGTTCTGAGGGGCATGGCCAACAATGCTCCTAAGGTTGTTTAAGCCAAGCATATGGAGGGAATATCTAGACATAGGGATGTGGCTTACACAGCATAGTGTATGATTACATCCCATATGTCTTCAGATAGTAAGCACCTTTATCATGGAAACAAACAATCATTGTTGAGAGAACATGACCGAAATTTTGGAAGAGTCCTCTAGGAATACCTCCTAGCAAATGTTTTGGGAATACCATTGAGTTTGTCTTACCGAGGATTGATGAGTTGATATATGAGCTTCAAGGTGAAATCTATGACTCTAATATTGACTTGTGTTTCGGGTACCGTCAAATCATGATGAGAGAGAAGGATGTGTACAAGACAGATTTTAGGAATCACTATGGGCATCATGAGTCTTTGATTATGCCATTTGAATTGAATAACATCCTTGCTACCTTCTAGCCATGTATGAATTAGGTATTCATTCTACAATTGAGAAAAATTGTTTAAGTTTTCTTTGATGACATATTGATCTACAATAGGATGTGGGAGAATCACTTAAAGCACATGGATTAGGTGGTTGACATACTTGAGAAAAATTCATTTTACACCAAGGTATCAAAATGTTAGTATGGTTTGACGGAATTTGTGTATCTGGAGAATAATATTAGCATTGAATGTGTTAGTTTTGATGAGGAGAAAACCAAGGCGATCCAAAATTAGCCTAGACCAAGGAACTTGTAACATTTGAGAGGATTGGGGGGACCACATGAAGTATATGTTTGGGAAGAGAATATTTGTAGAAAGGAGAAGTTTGACAATCTCTTGGTTGTGTGTGATAATTTGTCTTTTACATCCCCATAGAAGACCCAAACATTGTCAAAAAATAGGTATGCAATGGACCATACATTTTTTAGTTTGTAGAAAACAATGAGCAGGGAGAATATGACCCATCAATGGAAAATTATGTGTCTTTTAAAAAACATAGAAGAGGAGGAAATTCAATGAATATAAAGGCTTCCAAGGTGACAATGAATAAAAATATATAATCAACAAATAAATTCTTGTTATTGAATATGGAGGATGAAGTGGAGAGGGAATTGAGGAGCAGAGCAATCAGAGAGTATCATATCAGGTGGAGAGACTTGCCAGTGGAGGATGTGAAGGGGAAAGGAGTTTAGATGTTGTAGTACCCTAACTTGGTGTTTCTTGAGGAAAAGAAATCTCGGGAAGGGAGGATTGTAATGTGCCTTTCTGAGTGATGACTCAGGTAGGAAGTCTTAATAACCTATATAATTCCCATAGGCTATAGTCAAAGAAAAGGGAGTTAATAATTTAATTATTTAATGTCACTCGGGAAAAAATAAAAAATGAAAGTGATATTAAGTAACTAAATTAATAAAGAGTTATAAAGTGACTTTGGGGAAATATTAAATAGAAAAATCATAAAGCTACTTTATAATTAAACATTAGAGAGAAAAAAAGGGAAGAATCGGTACAAAAGTACAATGAGAGATCATTTTCATATTATGCATGAATATTACTCTAAATTTGGATTTTGGAGAGCTCTTGTGGATTTTCATGGTTTTTGGGTTGAAGCCCTTGAACATATTGGTTTTGGTGCTGATACTATCCACCTTATCTGATCAAGAAGGAGAGATTGCTTAGATTTCTCACTTGGATTCATTCCAAAAGGAAGATCCATCATTTATTTTAAGTTTGGTGGTTATTTGTAGGAGTTTATTTGGTGTTGTGAGATCCATTTCATTTAATGCTTTGTAGACTTCTTCTCTTGGAAAATACCATCAGTTTTGATAGTGTGGGTCTCTTCAACAATTTGTGGCAGCTGGTGGAGAAGACTATATTTCAATTTTGCAGATCTTGGATATCATAAGGAGGGGTTAATTCTCTTGTTTTAAATATCATGGCATGAGTAGGGAGGTCACACCTCTCATGGGAAATTGAGGAAATAAGAAAAGAGGGTGCATATCTTAACAACAACATTGTGTCACCTAGGGGAGGTAATGAAATCATGAAAGAGGGTTGTATTATCTAAAGAAGGTCATGTGGGTTACATAAAGGACATGTGCCAAGTATTACAGGTTATGAGCTTCATTAAAGGGGATTTAGAGGGGATCAATATTTTTTCTCCTTCTTTAACTGCTTACCAAATCATGACATTTGTGGGTTGTTGTTGCAATATAAGGGGGGCCTATTCATTAGATCCTTTACCACACACTTACAAGACATCAAAGGGACTCAATCAATCCAATTATCTGAGGGACTATTCCAATAGAATTATCAACACCCATGGGTTCGATGAAGATCATTGCACCCTTCAACAGTTCGCGACAATGGCAAAAAGGGGGTCTGGTTTTATAAAATTTAGTGACAAGTGGCTAGGATTATCATAAGTTTTTGTGGAATTATTTGATGAAAAATATGATCCAAATACGAACGAATATATTAGTAGTGGGGAGAGGGGATATCACATTTTTCATACATTTATTTTTCATAGAATAAAGGGCCTTCATGCACATGTTACCATTTACTCCACATAAAATACAAAATATAACTATCATGAAATTCACTTGCAAAGTACTTGTAATAAGGAACTATCTCCAATTTGTCATAATTAGATGTGATAAGTATATTTGTACCATAATTACTAGTTACCATGACCTTTTTACATTAAATTTCATTTAAGAGTAACTAGATAGTTTTTTTAGGGGATAAATATACCTTTGGAGACTATCTTTTCACCTTGCCAATAACAGAACATCATCTTTATAAGTCATTAAAAACAAATCATAACCTCCTAGATGCATATTCCTCCTCACCCCTCATTCTCAATCCAATATTATAGTTGATCTATTAATATTCCAAATAGTATTGTTGATAAAGGACATCCTTGATTCTCCTTGATATTACCATTTATTTTCTCGTTCCTAGTTCCATTTATTGGTAACCTTAATTTTTCAATAACCTTTTCACATATGTGGAAAGTAGCTTCTATCCTGTCAAGTGAAAATTCTACTTTCTCCATACTTTCCCAAAGTTTTATTGAAAGAACTACATCTAATTATTTGTCAAAATTGGTAAAGAAAAGATAATTACTTTACCTTTCCCTCGTTATTTTTTAACAACAACTCTAAGATTTAGTACCTTCCATAAATGGTTGAATGCTTAGACCAAAAATTAGCTTGAGAAGAAGCCATGATACTTTTTTATTCACCTCATTTAGTTGTGTTCATCTATAGAATGGTTTCAAATATCTTGGAAAAGAGGCTAGTGACATTGATGGTCTTATAATTTCTCACATTATTTATATCACTTTGGTGAACATGTATAATTTTTGTAACTGAAAGATTGAAGGAAACCCCTTGATTTTTTGAATTCAAATTGGTGGGACAAACAATTGCAGAACTATATATATTAAATACCTCAACTATATTTTAATTATCAACCAAGTGATTATGCAAAATTATTATGTGGTGCACTATGTATGCAAACTACAGAGGTGAAATATGAACTTGTAATTCTAATGGGGAAATATGATAAAGTAATTACTCAACTTTGATACATCATTCTATTATATCCTTTATGTAATTGGATCCATGAGTTTCACTCCTATCCCTTTTAAAATGTGTAGAATATAGATGAAGATCTAATTTCACTACATATTGGATGGAAAATAAATTAAATTAGAAAATATTCTTGAAGTAATAACCTTGTCTTATTTCTCTAGTATTCAATGCTAATGCTAAGTATTATATGAGAACTTCATAAGATCATATCCAGATATTAAACATTGTAAATTAAAGATATATAATAAAAAAATGAATTAAAAATATAGGAAATCAAAATAATACTAGAAACTAAAGTGAAAAAAAAAAATCCTCTATTTTGTACAAAACTCTATCCACCACTTGCAATATAGAAATAAAACACAATAAAAAGAAAATGATCCATGAGTTTCTAATATTTTCCAATTGGATCTAATCAAGAAAGTTCTTGAAACACTTAGACACACTCAAAAACATAAAACTTGAATACAAATTGTTTCAGTAAAATATGAGACAAACAATTCACTTATTTATGATAATTAAAATTGACTTTAACAACACAAGAAAAACTGAATTGATAATCTTAATATCATACTCTATGAGCTATTCTTTTATTTTTACTTAAAATTGTCCTATTTATCATGTACAATCCATCCCTTCAAAATCTCAATCCATCCCTTCAAAATCTCACTTCTATATGCTAGGGACTTTCACACATTATCAAAGAGTTGATTTAGAAGAAAAAAATACTTGTTTTACATGCAATTTTAACATAATATAGTTTCTACAAACATGTTCATGTTTTATATTTTCATAACATAGAAAAAAATAATTAAATGTTATATTGCATTTAAAAAATTCTGTGTCTTCATGATCTCACTCACAAAAATCCTTCAAACATAACACATTTAATCAAACAACAACTATATAAAAAAATTAAAAAACCTAACAAAAAAAACCTAACAACTATGGTATCTTATTTTATCAATTGAAAGTGTACATTTAAACGTGATCATACATACTATAAAAATGCCCTTAAGTAAATAAGATCCAAGTTTTTGAAATTAAAAAACCTAACAACTATGGTATCTATTCTATAAAGATGCCCTTAAGGAAATAAGATCCAAGTTTTTGAAATTAGATAGGTTCATATTATTTTAAAAATTTAGACTATGCCTAAAAGTGTTTCCAATAATTGAAAGTGTGTTTGACCTCTTGAGTTTACATTTCAATTTATCCTTAATATTTTGTATTTATTTAAATTTCTATGTATTTTTAAAATTTTAAGTTTAATTGAATTATTTAATTACATCAATTTTAATATAATATTATTTTTTTAAAATTTTAAGTTTAATTGAATTATTTAATTACATCAATTTTAATATAATATTATTTTTTTAAAAAGTTTTTATTGAAATATAAAGATGTTTTCTCATTTTTTAATAAAAAACTCAATACCAAATAACATATAATATTGGTTACAAATTAAACTCTCAGTTGGATTAAAAAATTCTTCAAACATATTATCTCACTATTCAAAACTTATATGAAAGTGAGAATCTTCACACCTTCCTAAAGCTAATCAAAGTACAAAAGAAAAACATATCATAAACAATATTTAAACTTAAATAAAAGAATAAAATTTTCTATTTTTAATTGTCCAAACTAAACTTAAAAAACTATTTATAATACAATTTTATATTTATAACTTAATCACATTATACTTTATAATATATCAATTTATTTATAATATAATTTTATATTTGTAACCTTTTTTACTTCTTCATATATCAATTTTAAATTAAGAAGAAACAATTACATTATACTTTATAATATATCAATTTAATTTTTTTTTATTAATAAGCTTTCTATTATTTATAATTTTTATTTTGTTCCAATATTAGATTCAAATTTTTTGCTTTAACTTTTTTGTTTTGGGGGGACAAGAAAGAATATCAAGATTTATATTTTGTGTAATTTTCTTCCAAAGTTGGTCTCAGACTTTATATTTTAAGATACAACAAAAATCATATGAAATGTATTTTATCTATAATTTTATTTTAATATTAAACTGTAAAATGTATCCTTTCTTTATTGTGAAATGTATACATTAGTTATTATCTATTAAAAACAAAAAAACTATTTTAATAATTATTTTATCTTTAATTTTCTATATAAAATATAAAATTGTGTCCAATTTACTATCTTCAATAATCAAGATTCCTCTTTCATCACTAATCAAGAGGATAATTATTCATCACTAATTAACAGGATACATAAAAATTACATGGTTTTAGTTTATAATATTCCATAATGGTTAGACACTGAATTGGCATTGAGGACAAAATTATTGTGTTAACATTTTTTTATTCCTCGGTTTCCTCCTAAATTTCTTGTAACTTTGAACTCCCGAATGCATCGAGACCACAAGAATCACTTTATCTAATGTTCTGTATAGAAAACCCTTCATTGAGTAATTTTCAGATACATTTCATCTTTTTAATTAAGAGAATGTTTTAAGCTTAAATAGTTTCATTTATAATTTAGGATACTCTGAAAGTTGATTTCATTCTATCTTCCGCCAGAACAATAGTAAACGACATAATTATCAGATCTACTTCATTTCATTTTCGGCTTTATTTCATAGGAGGGTACTTAAGTATTCTGGTTTATAATTTTTAAATATTTTCATTTATAAATTAGGATAGAAGTTCAAACTACATTTTTTTAAGATAGATGATTTAGGGGTTAAATTTTGTTATGAGTTAATTTTTCATGGTTTTTTTCAAAAAAAATAGCTATTCTAAAAATGATTAGCTCTAATTCTATAAGATAAAATTATTTTATCTTAAAAATAGCCAAAATTTTATACAAACTATATAAAATTCTTAAAACTTTGAATATTTTTAAAAAGATATGGCCAAACATTTTATAAATGGCATATGAAGGATTAGTAAGATTTGCCAAGATTTTTATATTTTAAAATAAATTTTCATCCTTAAAATCATCCCCGCTGTTCATCAACTTTTTTGCATATGTATACGTTCGTCAACCTTTTTGCATCATGTGTACGTGTTGAAGTGAAAAATTAGCATGGTCACAATTGATGATGGCATCATGTGGGCATTTTGAAGTGAAAATTAGAATTGTCACAATTGATACACCAGTTCTTTTGGTTGTTGTTACGTACTCGGGGACATATTTAGTATTCGCTACAGGCTATTGGTCAGGTCCGCTCAAATAGACCTAAAGTTTTCTGTTGTTTTGGCTGGATATTCCCTAATGTGATTGAGCCCTGGTTTCATCTACTGTCCGCTGCTGATGTTTATCCCGGGCTGGCTGACAGGGGGGCGTAAATGAAGGGCGTTCGTCACACATACCAAACAGGATACGCAGGATACGCGACGGTTAGAAGAAAGGCAGACGTATTAGGGTAAGTTCCCGATCTGGCTGCCAATTTTCTGGCCAAAGAGGGGATCAATGAAAGCACCATTTATCCACAGGCAACTGCGTTCGCTACTACAAAAATTCTACAAAACAAGAGATTTGCACCATGTAGAACCATGAATATTGGCTAAAACTCTGATAAACTGGGATATATTATTCATCATCAATATTCCCGGACCTACATGAAGGCAGGAAAGGAGAGTGGTGATATTTGGATAAAATCTTTATTTTTTATTGTTTAAATTGTATTTTTGAATTTAGAAAATGATTTTGTTTATTGAAAAACTTTTGAGACATTCCCATTATACAAACTTAGTTATTCAAATTTGCAGATCCAACTATTCCTAGACTAACTATTTCTGACAAAATCAAAATGAAAAAATAACCAGAAAAGAGTCAAAAGGTAGAAAGTTTTTACTAATCTTATAGCTAAGGGTGTTGTTTAAGTCGTAGCCTAAATTCAAGCCAGATATTATTGGATCTGCATATTTAAGTGGTTAAATCTTTATAATCTTAATACTACTGAAGTTTTTAAACATGCTCAATCTATTTCTACTTTTAAAAATTCAATTTAAACAACAAAAAGTTGTGAACCATTTTCTAAATTCTACCTTTAACATTTTTGAACTGATATTTTAAAGTTAAAAACTTTTGTAAAATAAATTGATATTTTATTATTAAGAATTTCTTTTAAAATTGTATCTTTAAATTTTTTTGATGTTTAATATAAAATATGTATTATATGATTTTATTGTATGTAGCTTTAGCAATGATGATAAAAGTATTTTTTTTTAATATTATTTAGGTAAAAATATATTTTGTTTTGAAATAAAATAAAAAATTATTTTTGATTAATTAAAAATTTATTTTCTTTCAATATTTAGAGAACAAATTATTATTATATAAAAATATTTCAATGTTAGAGAACAAGTTAATGGCTTATTATTTAAAGATATGCTACAAGACTTGAAGTATCCCTCTTTGACTCGTTATGGACAAATTATTTTAGATGAAATGGTTTTGTTTAAATAAGAATGATGAGTTTTCCTTAAATAATAGTAATCAATCAACTACTAATTGATTAAATTATGATAAATCTAGCTATTTTCTATTAAAAAAAAGTTTAATATAAAAACAATTCTACATATACTAAAGTATTTGAAAACATAAAATGGAAATTGCTCTTATAAAAGTGTGTAATGTGGATATTTAATATACATATCATTACTTAATCATTAAAAAATATTTTTTATTTTTAATATTTTTATCACATAAATATAAATTAATTAATTTTTAAAATGGAAATTTTTCTTATAAAAATGTATAATGTGGATATTTAATATACATATCATTACTTAATCATTAAAAATATTTTTTTATTTTTAATATTTTTATCACAACATAATAGATAAATATAAATTAATTAATTTTTAAAATGGAAATTGCTCTTATAAAAGTGTGTAATGTGGATATTTAATATACATATCATTACTTAATCATTAAAAATATTTTTTTATTTTTTTATTTTTAATATTTTTATCACATAATAGATAAATATAAATTAATTAATTTTTAAAAATTTGGATATTTATATTTTATATGTAGGAAGAGTAGATTCTAGTTGTTGTTAATCTTCATTTTAAATGTCATAATTAATTTGGTGTTCCACTTGAATTTTGATAGATAAAAATATATATAAGTCATCAAATTTCATTTAAATGAGTTATATATATAATAATTAAGTCAATTGGGTTTAGTTTGGGTGGTTGTGATGAATGCTTGTTATCCTCCCGACCCGAGTTCAATTCTCATAAATAACATGTTAAGCTCATAATGAGTATGTTGTAATGACATTATAATTATTGAATGACATAGAATAAAAATTATACTTATTCAATAACATAGAATCATCACACCACAGCTCTCTAATCAAATGGTATCTAGTATCAATATGTATTTTTTTATGAAAAACATGGTTATTTGATAGATATATTTTTAAGTTGTTATCACAATACACCAAAGTTAGTGATTCTTGTCCTTGTAGAAGATCACCCAACACTCTAAGTAACCAAATTGTTTGACAAGTTGTTGATGTGGCTACTACATGCTCATCTTTGGCTAATGAAATCATCACAATGGGATGGTTCTTGGATGGCCATGAAATCACTCCTAAACTAATATGGAAGACATATCCTCAAGTACTCTTCATGTCATCAATACTACATGAAAAATCATTGTGATGTATCCAATCAAGAAATCATTACTAGTGTCTGAATATAAGATACCATATCATGTTGTTCCAAGAATATATCTCAGAATTATTTTTTCCAACTTGCCAATGTGAATATTTTGGAGATTCCATGAACCTAGAAATGAAACTAACAACATACATAATATCTATCCTAGTGGCAGTGAGGTACATGAGACTTTCAACCAATCTATTGAATAGAGTTGGATCTGCATTAGGTCCCACATCCTCTTTGTTGAGCTTTGTCCCTGTTGCAATTGAAGTTGGTGTTCGTTTAGAACTGATTATCATGAACCTCTTTAGCACATCCATGACATACCTTACCTAAAATGAAAAAATTCTAGAATATGATTAAATAAATTCAATACCAAGAAAATATCTTATTAGCCCTAAATCAGTCATTTCAAATTCCTATTTCATTGCTGCTTTAAACTTGTCCACTAACATATTTCATGTGAAGTTCATATTATCAACATATAAACAAACAATCAATACTTGACCTTGCTTATTCGGGTAAGTGCAAGAAGTTCATGGCCGAAAAATTGGCAAGCCATGCAACAGGAACGTGCACTCTAAACAATGTGTGCATGTTCTTAGGAATGTGCATGTGTTCCTAAATCCTTAGGTTTTGAGGCGGTCGGACATCCACGAGGCATGCCACTTAGGTTTAGTGGCAAGAACGTGTGCATGTTATTAGGAAAACATGTGTGTTCCTACTAATATTTTTAAAAGAGGATGTGGGCACGATTTGTGTTCATTGTGCACAAACCATACTTGCGTTTCCACTCTTATTGAGCAAATTGAGGAGCTAGAGAGGGAGGATATTTTCCAGGTACATTTAATTTATCATATTTTAACTCAATTTACTCATTTCCAATTTATTGTTTTGCTTCCAAGAATCAAAATTATATATATGATAAATTATATGTGTGTGTGTGTGTGTAATTTTGTATTTTAATTAAAATCCAACCTAGTTTAGATGCCATGGATTTCAAATTGCAGCATATATAATATAATGGAACCTAGAGACAATGTAAACGACTCAGAGGAAAACCAAGAAGATCAAAACCCCAACCCACCACAACCACCCAATGTAAACACTCAAATTGAAGAGGGGTTGGCTATATTAAGAACCCTTGAGGAACAATTAAGTGACACTAGAGAGCCTAGCAGAGTCTCCTTGGCCACTTATTTGGACATCATTTTAAATTCCAATGAAAATGCCCAAGGGAAATTGACCTTTATTTCTCATTATAGAGCAAGGATGTATGATTTCTACAACACTGGTTTGGACAAAAACTAAGTGAAAGAGTTGTGTATTTCAAAACCACAAATAATATCTATTTTTAGGGATCCTAGAACTAGACAAGAGCTACCATTGACCAAGAAATGCATCTCCATTGACTAGTGCATCCGTCCCCAGAGTAGTCAAAATTGGATGGATAGGTGGTATATGGTTTTTGATAAAACCCCCTACAATAAAGGGGAGGTGCCCTTATATTTTATGAGAAAATTATAGGTTCAGTTTATTATGGGTAATCATTTCAACTACTTTGACATCAGAGAATTATAGAGAGTGGGTATAGGTTTCACATAGGATCGAGAGCATGCCAAGTGTGACCCTGTGTTAGGTACTCATCCCCCCAAGCGAAGGCTTGACCCCCTACCCAACATCCTCCTATTGCAGAGAGATTGCAACAGGTAAAGCTAGTCATTTCATCATTGACGCGTAGCCTAGTGAAACACAATATCTTTGTTGCATTATCTGGGTAGGAGGTGCCTTCCAACAACATTAATAGAGGTGTTGGAGGTTCAACATGCACGGAAAATTATAGTGAGGAGAGGGCACATCGACATAGCATTCGTCCATGTGAACCTCATAGATGCTTGAGTTATAGACATGCTATGGGACTATAGATCCTAGTGGACATCATAGCTTCATGGATGAGGTTAGTATTGTAACCCTCTTTATGTTTTTCATCATTATATATTTATTTTGTATTATGTGTATTTATATCAATATTTAATTGTATGTTGTCTTGCAGTTGTTACGTCCTAGCACTAGACCCTCTACGTCGATGGATGCATCGGTGTCTATCCCCAACATTGATGTCGTAGTAGAGGTTGCTTGTTCATTTGGTGCACCTCACACTTAAGTATGTGTCACATATGATAAATTCACCTTAGTCGTTGTTGGGTCTCAAAAATGTCGCATTTTAATCCTCTTTTCCTTTTGCCATTCCTCACATTTTATCACCTCATTTAACCTTTCATTATACCATTTTCATAAATACATTTGGGTTTCACCTTATTATTTTCCACTTTATTTATTTTAGTATTAAAAGAGAATTTTTGATTAAATATTATGAATTTTTTTTATTCATAAGTTTACGAAATCCTCGGGTTGACATTTAAATGATTGGCCTCTTATTAAACAACAATATTTACCCCCAACATTTTGGCACCACTGTCGGGGAGGTGCTAAAGGGATTGAGGTCTAGGTAGGTAGGTTATATTTTAAATTACACATCTTGGGGGAGGAGAAACAGTAAGACGAGAGGTAAGAACATGTGCAACCACTATAGTGAGTTTTCTCTAAAGCCTTAATTGTTCAATTTATGCAAATGTGAATTTCCATTCCTGCAATTGTGAGTTTCAATTTATGCAAGTATGATTCATTGTTTCAGCAAGAGTGTTTGATTTCCGCAATTGTGAAGAGTAATTGTTTTCTATTTCAGCAATAATGTTTTTTTATCTGTTTCAGCAAGAGTTCTTTTATTTAAGTTTTTCATTTAGATTTCAGTTTTGGGTTCTATAAGAATATTTTTTTCCACAAGATGGTTTAACAATGAGTTTAATATTGGAACACCTCACTCAGATCCTAGCAAAAGTCGGGATGGAAGAGGAGATCTTGACATCAGCCGAAAGCTTAATTACTCCTCTAGAGGCAAATGAAGAATCAACATTCCAAGAATCCTACACATCTTACAGTGAACAATTATTAGAGAAAGATATCGAGGAAGACGAAGAGGAGTTATAACATGATTTGAAGGAGGGAAATCACGCCTATGAAAGCATTATTTAACAATGGTTCCAAGTAAGCATTAGGTTAGATCAATTTTTTTGTTTTTATTTAGTTAATTCACAGTTACAACAACTAAATTTTTTTTTTTTTTTGTATGTTCTAGATTTCATTTCGTAAAATTGACAGTGAATATATTCTTATTATTGTTGTGTGTATGGTTACATTGGATATTTGACTACATATAATTGATTTCTAACTTCCAATTAGAGTAGAGTGGGTAGGATGTTATTTTCAATTTTTGTTTTAGCATTGAATAAGTATGCTCTCTTCCGCACTTCCTGCGATCTCAAGGATCATAAAGTAGGATGGCTATAGCATTTTCAGAAAGAATAACGATGTAAAAATTGCTTTAATTTTTTTTAGATCTCCATTTGCTAATAAATTTATTTTCTTTAATTTCATTTGAATTTGAATTGTTTTTTTTTATTTTCCTTTAAATTTAAGAATAATACAATAAAAACAAAAAGAAAAAAGACAAAACACCAAAAAAAACTAGGTTAAATTAGGACGCTTTTAATTTTAAATTTATAGGAATAATAAAAAAAAATTAATCACAAAAAAAAAAATTCAATGAAATAAATTTGGTCTGGTTCAAGGGAAGTCGGTACAGGCGGAAGTATAGGCAAGGCCTTAAGCATGGTTATGGGGTTTACGTGTTTTACACTCGAGATGTCTATACATGGGAGTGGTCTAATGCGCAGAGCCATGGCTACAACGTCCACACTTGTGAATATGGAAGTATGTATGTTGGGGAATTTAAGTGAGGCGTCAAGCATGCCCTCAGGTACTACCACTTACGAAATGGTGATAGCTATGCTGGAGAGTATTTTCCAGAAAAAATTCATGGGTTTGGTGTTTACCATTTTTCCGATGTTCATCGTTACAAGGGTGCATGGCATGAGGGAAGAAAACAAGGTCTGAGAATGTATATATTTAGAAATGGTTAAAGACAGTCTGGCCATTGGCATCATGGTGTTTTAGAGACTCCTAGAACAAAAAATTCTTAGCCAACATCCCCCATAAATGTGAACCATTCAAAATTATTGAATGTAGTACATGAATAAAGGTGAGTAGTAGAAAAGGACTTTGAAAATTCTCGAGTTGATGAAAGAGTAACTAAAGCTATTTATGTTGCCAATAGAGCGACTAATGCAACAAGGATTGCTACAGTTAAATATGTTTAGAAGAGAATTCATGGTAATGTGCCAATTGCAGATGTTTAGGGGGCTGACCTCCAGCAACTTATCTCGCAAGCTCAATTGGTGGTCATAATTTCTGGTTGAGCGGCAGCAATACCATCCTTCACCTTCATCCTTCCACACTGAAATCTGGAAAAACCTATAAACACAATAAAATTTTAGATATAGAACAAAAAATTGTATTCATCTTTCACCCTTACATGTTCAACCTGCTATAAAAGAAATAATAAACATTGTTGCAACATGCCTCATTGATTTACAGTTTCTGCATTAATGAATTTCATTCACTAGAGACATTTGGTCATAGTTGACTTCAACTTGGATCTCTAGTCGAAGTTTTCATTATTATGTAATAGGACTCATTTCCCTAGATCCTCAACTAGAAGATCACTAACGTTCGGATTCAAACCAAAGTTGTCTTGCTTTCGTCTCTTGACGCCCACTAATAATTGAAAGGATACCTTGCTAAATCCATATTATCACCTTCTGAGCGCTTTATACCTGCAAATAGCTAGCTTTGGCTACAAGATATGAAGTGTGCTCCTTCGTGTCAATTTACGTTAGGCAGGGTGAGAATATTTTTGGTCTCGTACTAGAAAAATGGGAAAATATGCTCCTTCTCTCCCTTGACCCTACATATGGAGGGGGTGAGGTTCTATTCGAAATTATATTCGAAGCAATTTTCGTTGGGTTCTTAAATAAAATTTGTTAATCTGCGGTAGAGGTCAATGTGTTAATCAAGTGCGTTTGATGTGAATCGACCCAAAAAGGTAGGGAAGTGATTAGTAGCACGGAGATCTCTACCATAAACACATATAGCGGTGGTTTTAACTGTTTCATCTTTTCATGCAAACCCTCACCCGAGATCCTTGGGATCCCAATCCCACAAAATCGCAATCCTATTCTACTTTTTGTGTAATAATTTGATGGTAATCCTTCTTTCAACATGCATCTTGGAAAGAGGAATACTTTTAATGGGATCTCGCCCCTATTCTAGATGGCACAGTTGTCATTGAATGCACAGAGAAGACTCTTAAGTACAGTTTTTATGGGCTCATTTTCTTTTGTAAGCTAAGAGAAACATTAGTCGGTTGACACATGTTTAAATGGTTACACACACACACATCCCTAATCCTCGGGATCTAACCTAGTTGCCTCACTATATTCTCTTTCTACTACACCGCAACTATCCACTTCAACTTTTGTGTCCTAAAACACAGCTAGTTCACGATTACCTACCTATTAATCGTTCAAGACTACACTTCATTTCTATTTTGCATTTAATTACAAATTGAAATCAATCGCCACATATAATAAAAAGTACATAAATAACACAATAAGTTGTGAGCAGGAGTATAAGTTGTTGTGGTGAGAAAAAATATTTAATTGCATGAAGCAACCTAACATAAGTGTGCTAAGGTTTCAATAAAGAAATAAATAATAGTAGCTTTGAACCAAATACAATTAGAAAGAAAGAAAGTGATTTCATTGTATTAAATATTAATATAGACGAATGTTTCTTAAAGAGAGAAATAATAAATTGTCCAGTATGTTAGGATGAAAGGTTACGGTCTTTCCAGGGTTTCTGCAAAGTGAACTAGATGAGAAATTTCAATGTGCCAAATCTGCAGATTGATGATCTCATTCTCCTTTGAGTTACTGGACGTGCAATGGAACTTGGAAGAGATTGTCTTGAGCTATGAGGTTATCGTCACATTAAGGATATTATCTGGATGAAGATTAATCAACTTCAACTATCTTCTGTTACTTATGGTTGATTACACAACTAAGATGTTTATTGATTTTATTTTTGATTAAGAATGGGTGGATTCAGTGCATTTGAATAATTGATTTCTTTTTAGCATGAGATGTCCTGAATAAATAATTAAAAATAATAACACCATAAAAAGAAAAAGAAAAAAGAAAAAATTACAAAAACAAATTATAAAGATCAAAACATTGTAAGAATAAAAATTTGCAAATGGGCATTTTAATAATCCCTCAAAACGATATTAAAACAATGTTTTAGACTCATGATATTCTTTTTCTTGAGTCACTTCAAAATAGTAAGAAAAAAACAAGCTAGCATGCAAAGGCAACATGTAAAGACACATTCCATTTTATTTGGTTGCTAGCATTAGCTCTAAATCCTACATTTTATGTTTTTCAAAGTTCTCACACTTTTCATGCAAGATTGATACTAACCTTTTACAGGATCAAACATGATCAATTGGCGAAGTGATTTTCAAGAATCACAAAACTTTTCAAAACACTTGCCTCGTAGATAGCTTGAAGGCGCTATATTTCTCATCGCACATGTCGTGTTATTTTCTGCCATAAAGTCATCTTTCATAAAACCAATTATGCCATGACATGATCATTTACCCTTCTCCTTCCAAGATTATCCGTCATCCATGTATTAAAGTCCACCTTTCACTTCCTTATCTTCCATGACTTTAGACATGCCTACCTTTCAGAGTCGCATACAGTTTTCCCCATTTTTCAGTTCACCTTTTTCCTTATGAATAAAACCATCTAGATTCCTTTCGATGACTACATTATTATGCTTTATGTTTCCTAAACACTGTTTCTACTAAGATCTTTTTATCTATAGTCATACCAATCATTTTGTACAAATCACGTTGATTGATGTGGGATTCCTTAAGGCCCACCTCTCAACAAGTATTTCCCCATTGACCTCAACACCTTATCTGGGATAAATACTAGAGTCCTTATGAGTACCTTGAGGCTTGCATGCATTAATGGAAAGTTCTCTCGCTAACAATCATGGGAATACATCAATGTCTCTTTCTCGTTAGATCTTGCAAGTGGCTCGACATAAACACATATATTCTCACTTCACAAGATGTACTTAGGTACATTGGCACTCATTGATGTAACATCCTGCTCTTGCCCACATTGAGAGAACTTATTCTTTGAAGACACTTTCTTGCAAGTGATCCAGATTATTATACTATTGGGAATTTGATTATTATTATGAAGCATTATGGATATGATGACATTTTATTTTGTTGTATTGATATAGATAGGTGTTATTGACTCGGTTCTCCTAAGTGTGTAGGATTTTGGACCTCGAGGATGCAGAGGCATTGATGAAACCCTTGGACTCTGGATCAATTCAGGGAGTGGACTATTGGGGTTTGATTGTTGTCTATATGACATATGTGCATATGATTAGATGTTATGATTATGGATTTTATTTCTTACATGATTCATAAATGATGAAGGCTAAAGATAGCTTTCCGAACAAACTCACATATGGAGTAGAGGGGTCATGCACAACTACCAGAGACATTGAGGGAGAGGTGTGGATAGCAGCCCTGCCACAGCCTACTATCACTCTCGTTGTGGCTTGAACTATAGGTTAACGATTACCTAGTTCGAGAAGACCCACGATGCCATGAGGGCAGATTGCGATAGTTTCTCACGATTATTCTAATCGGAGTGAAATAAGGCAGGGGCCTTATTCCTTAGAGGCCCTTAGTCTCCCACAAGATCACCTGATGGAGTATTGACTCCATGGGTTTTTTATGTCTACCAAGTCAGTCAAGAGGTGAGTGGCACCCTTGGAGCATGTAGTGCGTCCTGAAGGGCACGTCGCACAAGAGAAACAGAATGAGGCAAGTGGCACCCTTGGAGCACGTAGTGTGTCCTGAAGGGCAAGTCACGCAAGGGAAAGAAAATGAGGCAAGTGGCGCCCTTGGAGAACCTAGTGCATCCTAAAGGGCATGTCGTGTCGTTAACTAATAAGTGAATAAACCTATATGGCCTTAGAATGAATAATGTGATAAGAAATATTTAAAAAAAAATTCCCTAATAAAATGTCGCCCAACCTAGGAAAATAAAATCTAGGTCTAAGTGATAGTTGTGGTAAAAAAAATAAAAAATAATAATACTAATAATCATCATTAAACATGTGATGAGAAGGGGGTAAGCAATTCAATTAATTTATAAAAATCAAATTACTTTGGGGGATTAAATTTTTAAAAAAGGGGGAAATAATTGTTTTGTTACATATGTTAATTAAAAGATTATTAATTAAAAAGAAAAAGGGGAAAAAGGTAATTTTCTACACTTGCTAATTTGAGGTTTAGATCAAATGGGAAAAGTGGGAAACTTAAAAGAATTAGGAAACTAAAGGAAAAAGGGGAACATAAGGAAAAAGCAGAATGACCAACTTAGTAAGGAACCTTGCCTTTAAAAACTTTCTAAATTGAACTCAACTAGGAATTTAGTAAGGGCGTAAGTCATTAAAATGTGTAAGGGAATATGGGGACACCTAGGAGCAATTCTAGGAATGATTTTAGGTGGGTGAGGGAAGTAGGAGTAATTAAATAATTAATAAAATTAATTTCTGGTGCAACGAAGCGAATGGGTGACATGTGTACGGGGGAGGATTTTTCAGAATTAAATTATTGAAAAATAAATTAAAAGGGAATTTGGGAAAGAAATCACTTAGAAACTCTATATAAAGGAGGGAGGAGGAGGAGGAGGATGGATTTCTTCCTTTATGCGTAACCTTATGCTGCAGAATTTTTGACTTTACTGACTTATCTTGTGGGAGTTGGGATACCTAGCTTAGATACGAGTGGTAGCTCGACATTTCGAGATGATATGGTTGCTATTTGTCCTTTGGTTTAGATTGCATGGCCCCTTTGCGGCTCGGGGGGCTAAGGGGGAAGAAGAGTACCTCTGGCGTTGGCTAGGAGGTACCGATGAAGTCACATCAGTCGACAAGTGGGAGCTGCAGAGCGCACGGGACAACGACTCAGATTTGTCACCTTGGGCTACTGTACACATGATCCAGGTGGATATCAGTGGCCACCCACCTTTTCTATCTTGCTCGAAACATCTCTCTAGCAATTTTGATAATTTACTATTTTTAGCAGTTTTTTGGGTCTTGAACTTCAGGAGCCGTTCTGAGGCCCTAAACGATGTTTTTTAGGGTATGTTGCAGTAGCAAAATTTCGTGCAAATGTTGTAGTCCACGGATAGATATTTCAAATGGGCTATCATACGCCTAAAACAAAGATCGTATGCAAAATTTACGACCCCGGGAAGTTGATGTACTGACTTACCCAAACACGACCCACATGACTTTTGGTGCTTCATCTCCTAGGGTTAGGTTTTTGGATGTTTAGGGTTTTTGAAACTCCTATTTATTGTAAAAAGGCCTTGAGAGCCTCATTGTAATCACCTTCTTGATAATGAGCACAACCGTCACATCTCTTCTCAGAGATAAGCCGCCACCATTCCAACAAACTTGTTTTCCACTGCATCTTACAGTTTTAGCTTATTTCCTTATTGAATAGAAAACAAATTTTATTGTATCTCTTTTATCTGTGTTAAGTATCTGGTAATAATCTATAGTCATTTAGTTTTTCTCATAAAATCTGGATCAACGCATGCCTTTATTTTGCATGGTAGATTACTATTGATCTTGTGTTTTCATTTATGGACTTTTATTGGGTAAAAAAAGGTGTTTTACTTAGCGTTTTTAATCGAGAACTTAAAATCACCATAGCATTACGCTCGTTGCACCGGTTTGATCTCCTTGGCCAACGATCCTTGATTTATATGACTATTATGTTGTTTTATTGGTTATTTGAAGATATTGTGCCTTAGTTTTTTCCTGCATCCCTAGATCATCAGTCCACGCCTGAGCAGTCGGCCAGGAGCCCGATCGACGATCGTCACTTTGATGTTAATAAACCTATAGATCCTAATGCCTTTCTTTTCTATGCGTGGATGATGAGCGAAGGAGCGAAGGATAGTTTTCCCAGTTGTCTACCCCTTCTTAACTTTGTGTGGATTGTTCCTGGTTGAGTGATTGTCTTGTGCCTTGTTGTGATTGTTTACCTTTGCGATTGTTTAACTTTTCTCTCAGCGAACCGCTTATCATCTTCTGTGTTTTAACCTCTGTGTTTCATTACATTAAACCTTGGATTTATCCCTTGCATCTTATTGTGTTGGATGGTAAATATCCTCCGTGTTCTAATACTTTCAACGATGATTTTCCTCTTCATTATTGATTTTTTTTTAAGGCGATTTTGCCCTGCGTTTTTCATCCTTCCGGCTTGAATTTTTCCTCTGCAATATATTACCCTTCCTAGTGAATTTACTGTGCATTTTTATTATGTTTTAAAAGAAAAGTTACCATGCGTTTGACCCATTTGGATGTGAGTTTTCCCTCTGCCTTTTATTATTTCTGGAAGATGAATTTTAGCTTGCATTTTAGCACTTAAACCACAACAATCTACCCTTGTTTGCATGCGACTGAAATTTTATTCCCACAGCAAAAAAAAAATGGGCATTTTCTTTGATGGACTGGCAGTGGATTGACTTGCGGATTCCAGTCTTTATTACACTACGTTTTCCCCAGGATTGAATGTGACTGGGAATTTATTTACACAGTGAATTTAATTTGTTAGAATGCCATCTTACCAATATCTAGTGGTCTGCGAATCAATTGCTTGATGCGGTGGAAGATAGTGAATTCACACAATAATATTTATATAGCCATTTATATTTGAGTTAATTTCTATTGATGTAGGGATTTGTAATTAGTAATGTTTATAGCGATGTAGAGATTTGTAATTGTATTTAGAGATGTTCATAGCGATTTTATACATTTTGTTTAACTCCAACTATATAACGTTTAATGTATTGAGGATACCTTCAATTACCATAGTCAGCCAAAATCGTGATTTTATCCTGCGATTGATATAGCGATTTTGGGTATGAATTCTATTGAACGCATTTACCCAGCGATATAGCTGGGGTGGGTTTAAAACTTATGGGTTTCCATTTTTCCTTTTAAATCTGGTGCCAGCATAGCATTCCTCACTCTGTGAATGGAATGACTGGACCACGATTGTACCTGTAGATAGTGACTGCACCTAAATACGTCTAGACAACGTTAAACCTGCGGTTGATTTACACAATATTATTTGTTGTAAAGGGGGAAGTGACCTCACTTATTTAGTTGGTAGTGACCCCACTTAAACAATAGACAACATTCGTGCAATTGACAGAGTTTCTTTTTAATAATGACAACGATTTTACTGCCGACAAGTTGTTTTGTTTTGTATATTTATGTCTGCATTCATTCATTGTTAATGTTGCGAGTCTATTTATAATTGAATTTATGTACGTATGCCTGTGCCCTTCCATAATTACTCAACGAATTGCTAAATGCCTTGTGCACCAGGAATCCGGATAGATTTTCTTTATTATTGACCAATTTAGGTTCTGACAGCGATTCCCTGGAGTAGTTGATAGCACTAAGTTGTGAAATTTTATCCTTTGCTCGTCCGCGAATAATTGCACTACTGGTGAGTGTGACAGCGTTTGAAGTAACGATACATGGTATCCATTTTCATTAATGATAGCAAACCCTGTAGTGATTGAAGTTAGCAATCTCTACAGTCTTATAGAGTTGGCCCTTCCGTTAATTTGTATTTCGACAGTTCTTTATTTTACTAAGCGATTTGAATAGTACACTCAGCAGTTTTGTAATGTTGTCCCTTGATATAGTATAATTATCAATATTTACCAATTACAAACATAAATTACAGTAAATCAACTCATAGATGCCCAGACAATGACTTTAAATGTGTTCCTTAGGTAGAAAATTTACTTTACAGTTCAGTTTAAACAATAGCATATCCG
>JZKD02S0926115.1:173455-194268 GCA_000966675.3 Picea glauca
CTAAGTGTGGTATGTGTGTCCAACAATTGGTATCAGAGTGGGCCTTCACTACAAGCCTTAACAAGCTTGAAGGAAATCCATAGACACACAAATGGATGATGAAGTTCCAATCCTTCATGAGGAAAACTATTCTACTTGGAGAATATAAATGAGATTACATTTGAAGGAAATGGGAGCGGCTATTTGGAAGGAAGCCATTGGTGGATCAATTCCCTTGAAGAACAAGTCAAATTTTGCAGCTCAAAGGGAAGGAAAGAAGAATGATGCATTGGCTCTCAAGACCATTCTTAGTTGACTCTCAAGCCCTATCAAAGAGAGCACGGGACAATGCACTTATGCCAAGGATCTATGGATAAATCTAGAGGAGACATATCAAAGCAAGAAGGAGAAGGAATATATTGAAGACCACTCCATCAAGATTATCAAATGTAAAGAATCATAAAAAACTCTTGATTGTATTATTTCAAAATGTGATCTTGCAAACATTTCAAGTGAAGATAGAACAAAGGAAGATCTCAAAAGTATTTCAAATGAAGGTAAAGAATATCCAAAGACTCTTGATTGAAATGATTCAAAATGTCATGATGTTGAATTCTTATCAAGTGAAGAAGAAGATCTAGAAGTAGTTTGTGTCAATTTTGATGGTAGTTATCCCATGGAAAGAATAGAAGAATATCTATTAGAACTTAAAAAAGAAGTTGAAGAGGGTTTATATAGATATAGCAGTGATCATTATTATACACACTATAACTATATTTCGGATAACACTAAGAAGTTTCTTAGGAGGAATCAAAGGCACATCTTGAAGTTAAAGGGAATGCTCAAACAACAAGAAGAGATAAATAAGACTAAATTAGAAGAAAAGGAAGAAGAGATCACAAGACTAAATAATGAAAAAGAAGATATGAAGGTAGATGATGAGATTAGAAAAAGTCTTGAAACTATTGTCCATATCAAGACCCAAATTGAAGAAGACAAAAGGGTAGAGGAACTATTGAAGAATCAAATTAATGAAAAGGAAGAGTCATGTGATAAGTTAGAAGCTGAATTTGTTGACCTCAGAAAGAAGGTAGAGAAGTCAAACAAATTCTTGAATAGCTCACAAATCTTGAATAAGACCTTGCAAATTCAAATATCTCCATATGATAAATCAGGTCTTTGATACAAAAAAGAAGCTACACATGTTAAAGCAAGCACCTCAAAGAAGCATGAGCTAAGTCCCTCAAAGGATGAAGAAAATGTTGCAAATAAACCATATACACAAGGCAAAGAAAATTTCAAAAGAACAAAGTAAGAAAGACATCAAGAAGCTATCCTTGGGACACCAAAGCAAAGATATGAAAGTAGTTTTCATGGGAATTGTTATTCATGTAATGGATATGGTCAAAAATATTTTGAATGTAGATCTTATGAAAGGATATATATTGGTAGATTTTATAACACCATGAGGTGTTGGAAATGTGATCAAGTAGGACACATTGTTGTTCACTGTAACACCATTATATGCTACAGCTGCAGTGGATTTGGCCACAAATCCCAGCATTGTTGGAACACAAGAAGAAATTCCATGATGAGGACTTCACATAGCATGACTATAAGAAGGAATGAAGTAAGGAAGGGATAAATCTTTGAAAAGATGGATGCTCAGAGCTCAAGTTCTGAGAAATAGGGACACCTTTAGAAGTGGGTGAAGAAGACTAAGAAACCAGAACATAATGGAAGATTGAAGGGAATATCAAGTGTGTCATCTACTGAAGCATACGCGGGTGATAGTGGTAACTGTCGCGTACATACACAAGATGACCTTGAATAGGTCGCATACATACGTGAGCTGTCTGTGTAGCAGGTCACATATATATGGTAAAGACTTGGGAAAAAGGCAATGCACATGGGTTGCAGCTTGATGTGATGGTATAACACTCTGTTGTAGGGTCTGACATTATTTTTTGCAGGTTCTGACACTGTTTGCTGCAAGTTTTCATGATTCTATATTGGATTATGTAATGTGATGATAAAAATAATGAAAGGCCATATTGGATGCATGGCACTAACCCATGAGTATGGATTGAGGCATTTTATGTTGAAGAACAATGCCGGTTATGACAGTGAAGTTATGGAACCTTGGTTATGTGATATATCTTGAGATATCATTGATCTATTGAAGCATACTACTAGTACATGTGTTGTTGGATTCTTAGTATTTGTTGTAGTGAATGGATGATTGATGATGATTTGTTGGTTTACATGGCTGGTACATATTTTGATTTTCACTAATATATCTTATGATGTATTATTGGAAGCTTACTTGTTGGAAAACTTGATGCATGTATTTGGCATATGGATGGGCTACATATTGGGACATGTAGTTGGTGAGTTAATGAGGTGATCATGTTGTACATCATTGATGATCTATAGTTGATTCATGATTGGTAGAGGCACCTACTAGCCGTTTGATTGGCACATAATTTATGGAGGATTTGGCATACATGTATGCGGATTCATCATGTTGTGGTATTGGTGCATGGTTGATATACTTGCTTGGTACAAGTGCCAATACATGTTGATATGCATGTTTGGTACACTCGTAGATGGCATATGCTTGATGATAGTACACCATTGGTATTACTTGATTATCAAAAGAAATTGGTATTTGTTTGAGATACATGGTTATGACACTTGGAGGCATATTGGTAGATGCACAATGTTTGGCATATTGGTAGATGCACATGGATGGCATGGTTGGCATATTGGTGGATGCACATGGTTGGAATATTGGTATATGCACATGTTGACATGTTGATAGAGGCATATGTTTGATACATTCCATGGATGATATATTTTTTCACATTGTATGATGTTGATGTACATGGTTGATGTACATGGGTGTTGTGCATGGTGGGTACATTTTGGTACATGATGTACTTGGTTGATATTTTGTTCATGATCCTCTATTTTATTATATATTTTGTTTGATGATGTATGGTATGGCACAAGTTTGATGCATGTACAGCTCCAAGGATAGTCATTGAAAGAGAAGTTGATCTATGATCCAATTGAGTAGTAGAAATTGCATGTTGATCATATTGCAGAGGAGATAGGGGGAGACATACCCATAGGGGGAGTCATTCTTCTTCCCATGATTCTAGGAGGAGATATTTATCAGATGAATACCTACAAAAGATCCCTATATTTGAAGAAAGAACACATAGGCATAATTCCAGGGGGAGCAATGGTCACAGGGGGAGTATGAGAAATGTATCTTCAGCATTACATTAGAGTGATATCCCTTGTTCAAAAGGGGATAGATTATTCATAGGAATATCAAAGGCATTCAGACAGGGGGAACAACCCCAATAGGAGAATGGCCCTTTTCCATTGATGTCAAAGTGGGATAGATGGTCACATTGATGTGATTGATGTTTAGTAACGAGGAGAGATAGTCATATTGATATGATTGATGACTATTGATGTAGAGAATGCCTTATCTACATGTTGACATCAATGATTGGTATTGACATCAATGTTGGTATTTCCATCAATGCCAAAGGGGGAGATTGTTGGATCATATTGTCATTGATGCCAATGGTTTGATTGATTGATGTCAAAGGATTGATGTCAAGTGATTAAGAGATTGATTGATAGGTTTGATTGATTGATGATTGACGAACAATGTATATGTATTGTCCTTGATGAGAATGATAGATGTCAAGTGGAAACCAATCGATGAAGATGGATCAATAAGTTATCATTGATATGATTCATAGATGAATATGGATCAATGAGTTGTCATTAATATGATGAAGATGGATCAATGATTTGTCATTGATACATGATGCATAGTTGATGTATATGATGCAGTGGTGGATTGATGAAAAGATGAATCATTATAGTCTTATCATGGTTGATAAAGTGTACAAATGGATGAACTCCTAAGTGGTCCCCTCATGGTGAAATCCCTCATGGGAAGATGCTTTGCGGTTGAGTTATCCTAGAAGTACGGTTAGAGGACCCATGCTTGTATGTGTAATAATGACATGAAGATAAATGAATTGTTGGTGAAACTATCCTAGATGGATAGTTCTTGTGATGCCATTTCTGGTGGTATGTGGAATGTCACATAACTCCTCACGGTTTGAGAGTTATGGCCCTACGAAGTTGAAGGACCCCCATATGATAGCTTCAAGCCCCATAAGGTCAAAAAAGTCAAAGTGCTTGAGAAGAAGAAATTATTATTTAAATGATAAAGTGAAGTGACAAAATCAAGAAGTATTATTTAAATATTAAGGTAAGGTGAAAAAATCAAGGAGGAATATTTAAATGATAAAGTAATGGAGAACTTTCTATTTATGGAAAGTGGTTAACCCTAAAATGAAGAAAATAGGTTAAGTGACCTAGAAATGGGTTAAGTGACCTAGAAGTGGGTTAAGTGATCTAGAAGATGAAGAGTATAAATAAGAGGCTAGGGTCTCTTATGAAAAGTACATTTTTGAAGTACATTTTTGGGAGTATCTCTTGTGTATATTTTGTGAGTATCTCTTAAGCATGTTTGAAGCTCTATTTTGAGAAAGAATGTGTGAGGAGGATCTCATTGATGCATCAAAGTTTCGGCAATGTCTGAGATATTGACAAAAAAAGTCTCAGAGCTTCAGAAACCCTATTTTTTGAGGTATACATGGGTTGTAATGGGCCAGAGCACATACACACATGGGTTGTATGAAGATAGGGTGCGTACAGTGGATAAAGTCATGGAGATTTTTGTTTTAGTTGATAACTGACTGTTGAAGATTGAAGTAGGTTCCATATCTTCACTCTATGGGCTCAGATCTACCACCGAGATTCTGGTATGGTGATATCATTGTCTTGATGGATATTCTTGTTTTCTTGATGAAGGCTTAAGACATTCTTGGTATGGTTGTTATCATGTGGTTTGAGCTAGTTGATGGAGTGAGAAGCACTCTTATGATTCAATATTGATATGATGGCTATAATATACTGGTTGTTTACACATGTTTCAGTGGCATTCATATTGTATGATTGAGAAGCATGAATAAGCTATTAGACAACTTGGATGTGTTGTGACTGGTTGGTGGTCAGTTTGGATAGTGAAAGAGAGAAGAGAATACGATTGCTGGTTGCGGAGGATCTGAGCATGTGAAGCAACGAAAAACCCTAGTTGCTCATAAGTATATGCATGTTGCATTATAGACTGGTCATGTACATATGTGGGATGTAATGATCCAGGGCGTGTACACACGCGGGCTGCACTACTGACAGGCCATGTACCTGTGATAGATTGATATCTATGGAGGATTGTTGTCTCATCTCAGTTGGTGTTGAGGATGTAAGGTGAGTCTTACATATAGATTTAGTGCTCTTGTAGAGTTGTACTCTATTCAGTTGTTGCTGATAAACCCCAAGGATTGTAGTCTATAATAAAAGGAAAATTGTGCATACATATTGTGTTATTTTTGTTCCTTGTGGTGATGAATTATTGATGATATATGTTTCTGATATATGCTATTGATATATGTTCACATATAACTGGTTAAAAATGACAACAATCAGCAATGCGTAAATGTTGAATGCTAACTAATGAGTTTTTTTTAAGAGGGAAGTTTTTGAAAAAGAGCCCCACACTCATTCACCCCCCCTCTAAGTGTGGTAGGTGTGTCCAACAATAATTTTCATCCCTCTAGGGCTTGATGTCTTGAATATTTTATGGTTTTCATGTGTCATCTTGCATTTCAGCAAGCATTTGTTATCTAAACACTAGTTTAAGCTTGCATTTCCATCCCCCTTTCAAATAATGATTACTTGTTTTAAGGTTTTTTATATTTGTCCTTGTATTGTCTTGTCTTGGCTTACCTTGCCATACCATGACATGAAATACCTTACCTTTGCATGTCCTTCCTGTTAGAAAGTAATGGATGTGCTCATTTAACCATAGAAAATATAGAAATATTGTCACCCAACTATAGGCCGAAGCCACCCTCAAGCATCTTAACCTTGACAGAGAATCATTCCAGACGCAAACCCTATGCTAGATAGCCAAAAAAAGGTGGCACACATTTTCTCCAAGGATAGCACACCAAGAAAGAGTAACAAGAGCTGATCAGAGAGTCCAAACCATAACCAAGAGATAGTCCAAGCCAAAACCAAAATCTTCTAGTTGCAGCAGCTATAACAGTAGCTCTCCTTCAAACTTGCACACAAACTGGCCAAGTGCAGTGCACACAAGTGTTGCTTCCGTAGTTCTGAGAATATTGGCCAGAATGAAGAGTGGCCTCCTGTATTTATATTAATTCTGGTAGACTGCCTGGGCCGAATTCTCATTCTGGGTACTAATTCTTTAGTATATAACATTTCCTTTAGCCGAATTATTCTCTTGGAGGCTAATAACCTAATACAAGTCATTCTCTTGAGCCAACTTGTCTTCTAGGGTTATTAACCAATTAATTAGGGTTTCTTCTTACTTCCTGAAATATTCTATTCTCGTTGGGTTTACACATGGAGGTAAATACCTCCCGCAGCTACCATATTATCAGCACTCCCTCCTAGCTAGGGATGTGTTGAAGGTAATGGTCTTGATCACAAACATACCATTCACCTGGTAGCATAAACATAGTCGTATAGATTATCTCATGATTAGATCATGAGAACCAACATCACTATCAGTGTCATCAACTGCATCATCTCTCGAAACCATACTCCATATGAGTAATCAAACATGATGCTAGATAAGTCACTCACTCCAGAAAGTGACACAAGAACCATTCTTCTAATCCAGACATATGTCCTAGAAGAATAAATGTCCTGGACCATTTTTTGTCTAGGAAATCTCTATCCATTGATCATCCGTCTAGCTGATAAACATTTCCAACACTATTGATAGTCTTCAAGGAAATCAGAACAATGTCATTCAATAGAACACAACTGTGTCTATCAATAATAGTACACAACCACAATCCAGTGGTACACTACCACACCAAGTAGCACATAGATATTTGATCACTGACATATAGTCCCAATCAGTGGAACACATCCACCACAGTAGCATATATCTAATGTACAGAGACATACAATATCCATAATAATCATATCATCTTATGTCAACCTGCACAGAAAACATTGTTATGATATAAACTAAATCGTTTGGGCCTTTCTTCCACTCACATATGTGAGATTTGGAAGAGCATCTTCCCTCATAAGGTAAAACATCAATGATGAGCTATCTAGACTATTCTTCTCAAGAAAGGAAGAATAATTGTCCCAATTTCTAATCTTGGACCATTCACCTATCTGGGCCATTCCTCCGGAACTAAACAAAGTGAAACTTGGAGAGAATGAATCTTCCTTAGGGAATGTTTGTCCCTAATTGTTGGACCTGGACCATTCACCTATCTGGGCCATTCCTCCGGCACTAAAAAAGGTGAAACTTGCAGAGAATGAATCTTCCCTAGGGAATGATTGTCTGGACCATTTCCTAAGGAAATGATTGTCCTGCACCAACCTCCAAAACAGACCATTCTTCAAAACTTCTCACAACTGTGAACTTCAAAAGAATGATTGTCCGGCGAGGCAGACCAATCTTCTTGACGACTATTGAGAGTGACTATCAAGAAGAGAGACTATCCTAGACCATTCCTCCACATTATACATAAGGGGAATCATTGTCTATGGTACATCAACAATCTATCTGGACCATTTTCTGAACTGGAAAATGCCCGTCCGTTAGAAATCTCAAAATACTTTTTGAACTGGAAAGGAACTACTTTCTGAACTGGAAAGGAAAAATGATTGTCCATAAATCAATAGCACGTCAGTTCTCCTTCCCAATCTGGGAGTCATCTCTTCCTTTTCTAATAAAGAATTCGTCTCCACGAGTTTGAAAATGTCTTCTTATATGCTCATTTGTGGAGATATATATTGGAGAACCACTTTCTCTTTTCTGGACTATATCATGGAGAATGTAATGCTTGATATCAATGTACTTCAGTCTTTCTGGAACATTGGTTTTAAGAAGGATTCATGTAGCTCTGATCATTACAGTATATCATAGTTGAATTCAGCTCTTTTGTTTCTTGCTAGCTCATAACATCGTGGTAAGACTCAAACTGGAACATATCCATGTGTTACTTCTTCTGCTATCATGAGAGTTTGTCATGGATTGGCAATCCTTCATCCTGTAGTTCTGAGTAACCATTCTGATACAATATTTCTGTTATAGAAAGTTTTCACCAAGTTGTCTTCTTTCATCTGCATACAAGGGTATATTTTTGGTATACCTCAAAGCCTTGAGGTTTCTCTACATATTCTCTTTGTTCAATTATTCTGGAGAACAATCTTTGCATTCATCTGATGTAAACTCTAACCCATGGATATTGCAGACGATATAATGAATCATGTAGAGGTATGTCTGGTTTACTAGAACAAGAAATCATCATAGTCTTCTCCCTCCATCTGGGAGAACCTCTAGTTCTGGATCTCGCAATGCTTACATTCATAAGTCTTCCATACACTATTTTGCATCACAACTTTCACTTCCTCTGCTTGATTACTTTTAGTGAGTTCAGGTCAAAGTGGTAGTCTTGTGATTGCATGGATTTTTTTATAGATTCCATGCAGTTTTCTATAGATTCCATGCCCTGAAGATTCCAACTTCTTCCTTTCATCATAGGATTTTGGATGTGGATGGACAATCAGGGATAATTTTAGGCTTCATTTCGAAGAAGGATTCTTCTAAAGTCAAACTAAACACATACTTCTTTTCATGGTTGTTACCATGGATATATACTTCATCATCTTCAATGGATCATAGGATTATCTCCCTCCTAATCCTTAATTCATGTATGAATGCATGCTCTTCTTTTGGAAATATATAATTGGCTCCCTCCATCTAACATAATCCATTCTTATGTCTGCATCCTTATTGCCTTCTGCAAAGTGTTATAAGTCTTTCTCCAATTTCCTCTTGATTGTTGACTTCTTTCTCTCTTTACTTCTTCTAGGTTTATTCAAGATTGATTATGATTTCGGCTTATCTTGCAGTTATTACTTATGTAATAACTTCCACATGAATTGTTACCAGGGGTTGTTGATGCACTTCATCCTTTCACGTGTATTGTCTAACTTGTATTCATACTAATAGAAATCATGATCTTTGTTGTTCTTCCATAGGTATAGTTTCTCTTGGAATATATTATCTTCTAATAAATAGATATGCAAGATATGTACATAAAACATGGTAGGTACAAGAACTATGGAGAGTATTGTCACCTTGTCTTAGAATAAGAAGTATGTTTCATCCTGCTTAGTCTTCTTTGAAGGTTCCTTTTTTTTGGCAACTGATGCTTCGTGTGTCTCCTTCCTTTTCTTTAGCTCAGGACAATGGTTCTTGTAGTGACCATATTTTTGACAGTTGAAGGATTATATTTTTGACATATCTTTCTCTTGATTTGGCTTCTTCCTTGAGCCAAACTTCCTTTTGTTCCTGAAATTATTTAATCATGTTGTGAAGGCTTGATCATCATATTTCTTTTGAGGTTTCTCTTTTTCACTAATCCTTGATTATTCTTGTGCACAACAAGTCCAAAGTTCTTCAAATGTAGGATACTCCTTCCTTGTGTTCATGCTTGCGACAAATGCATCCCATGTCTTGGGAAGACTGTTGAGTACTATATTTACTAGTTCCTTCTCTGAAATGATTTCTTCAATATCTTGTAGTTGATCTCTTAACTGAGAGATTCTCACAACTTATGATTTTATGCTATCATCATTCATATTCATGTCACAGAGCTCATTCTTCAAACTCTTTATTTGTCTAATGTTTTTGACTGAGAAGAGATTTGTTAGGGCATCATACATCTTCTTTGATGAATCAATATGGGAGATGTAGGGTATCAAGTGGTATTTTATAGAATCCACTATGATAATCATGGCATTGATGTCATTGTATTTGAACTTCTCCATAACTGAAACGTTTTGTGGTTCCTTCTCTTTTCCTTCTTCAAATTCTGGGTCCACAATATTTCCTTTCATGATATCCAACACTTTAGTCTTGGAAATGATGATATCAATCCTTGTCTTCTATGCTCTGAAGTTAGAAGGCCCTTCTAACTTGTTTTTCGACCTCATAGAGTAAGTCATGGTTGCTTTGACTTGGTCAAATCTATATTTGACCGAAAAATCAAACTTGATGTCTTAGCTTGCTGAGAGTACCAGGACATGTGTTTGGCTAGGGTGCACTAGTATATCTAGAAATTAGGTCAATCCCTTCACTTAAGGTGCCTCAAAGAGAGGGTTAGGGTTTGGTTGTTGCAGCAAAAATGGGTTGCAATTGCAACATCAACTGAGAAAATCCTCCCAATCTATCTTCCAATGGTTAGACTATCCAAATATAGTGTGGGCCCATAACCTGTTAGAAAGTAATGGATGTGCTTTGTTTAAAAATAAACAATATAGAAATATTTTCACCATAGGCCAAAGCCAAACAATGGTGGCACAATGTTTCACCAAGGATAGCGCACCAAGAACGTGTAACAAGAGATGATCAGAAATTCCAAACCATAACCAAGACATATTCCAAGACAAAACTGAAATCTACAACAACAACTCTCCCCCAAACTTGCTCACAAACTGGCCAACTGCAGTGCACACAAGTGTTACTTCTGCAGTTCTGAGAATACTGGCGAGAATGAAGACTGGCCTCCTTTATTTATACTAATTTTGGTAGACTGCTTGGGTCGACTTCTCATTCTGGGTACTAATTCTTTAGTATATAACATTTCCTTTAGCCGAATTCTTCTCTTCGAGGCTAATAACCTAATACAATTCATTCTCTTGAGCCGACTTGTTTTCTAGGGTTATTAACCAATTAATTATGGTTTCTTCTTGCTTCCCAAAACATTCGATTCTCATTAGGTTTACACGTGGAGGTAAATACCTCCCGCATCTACCATAATATCAACACTCCCATGCCATGCCTTTCATTTCCTTTCCTTTTCATACAGTTTCCAAGTCTTTCCATGTCATTTCCATTCCTAGCCATCCCATGCCTTTCCATGCCATTTCCATTCCTTTCCATTGTCATGTCATTGCCATGCCTTGCCATTCCATGCCATTTTTGTGCCATTTCCAAGCCATTCCATTTCCATGCCATTGTCATGCCTTTCCATGCCTTGCCAAGCCATGCATGGTATGGTATTTCTTTCCTTGCCTTGCCATGGTAAGCCTTTCCTTTCCTTTCCATGGTATGACTTGCCTTTCCATGGTATGGTATGTCTTTCCTTTCCATGGTATGGTATGGTATGGTATGCCTTTCCTTTCCTTGCCTCGACATGGCATGGTATGGTATTCCTTCTCTTTCCTTGAATGGTATGGTATGGTATGGTATCCTTGGCATGGTATGGTATGGTATGGTATCCTTAGAATGGTATGGTATGGTATGGTATGGTATGGTATGGTATCCTAGCCTTTAAAACAAGTTATTTAAACAAATTTCAAATTAAACCTCACATGGTATGGTATGGTATGATATTTCCTTGCATGGTATGGTATGGTATGGTGTGGTATTCCTTTCCTTGGATTTCCTTGCCATGGTATGGTATGGTATGGTATGCCTTGGTATGGTATGGTATGGTATCCTTGGCATGGTATGGTATGGTATGGTATGCATTTCCTTTCCATGGTATGGTATGGTATGCTATAGTATTCATTTCCTTTCCTTGGCTTGCCATAGTATGTTGAAATGAAAGATGGCACATGCCAACCCTATTATCACACAAGTTGTAGATTGTGCTAAATCCCTTTACAATCACAACAAATGGAAAACAACCAGAATTACAACCCAATGTCACCTCAGGAAAAACTTTTGGTGACCACTAGGGGAAATATGGGAAATGCCAATGGAGGTCACTAAATACTTGAGATAATAAGGCACAATCAACTAGATAATACCTCAAGAATATTAGAAACCACTTTGAACACTTTCGGAAGGTTGAAATAAATGATTTTTGAAGATTATATGACAACCACTTGGTTGTAGAAAACTTTTTATACAACACTAAATGACCACGGAATAAGAAATTTGAAGATTCCAAATGAAATCTCTTTTCGAGAGGTGTATAATGCACTATTCAATTGTTGAATTTGAAGGCATTGTTCACTTGTAAGAATAGGCATGTTAAGCACCATAACTCCATTTCCTCTTCTCAAAAAAATATATAAATCCTCAAGGTTGTATTTGAATGATATCCTTGAGACAATCGTTTAAGAATAAGGACAAACAAAGAGCAAGGGTTTGATAGCTTCAATGAATGAACTGCAGAAAATAAACACTCTTACCACAAAACTTGATGAAGAAATTAACCAAGAGAGTGAAATAGCATCCACCAATCACCATAGACAAGTCAAATAATCCTAAAATAATAAAACTTGCATCCAAATAGCTCCCAAACCTAATTTCATCCATGGTATGTTGAAATGCAATATGGCACATGAAAACCCTACAATATTCTAGACATCAAGCCCTAAAAGACTAAAATTATGACAAAAATGCAATAAAAGGTGTAATGTATGGTATGGTATGTTATGATATCCTTGGCATGGTATGGTATGGTATGTAAGTGAAGGAAAGGAAAGTGAAGGCATACCTTTCCATGTGAATACATGTCATGCATTGCATTGTCTTGCCTTGCCTTGCATGGCCTTGTCTTACCATGCCTTTCCTTGCCTTGCATGGTTTGGTATGGTATGGTATGATATGGTATGCCTTCCTTTGCCATGGCCTTGCATTGTATGGTATAGTATGGTATGAATTTACTTGGCTTGCCTTTCCATGCTATATTATGGTATGTTATGGTATGTCTTGTCTTCCCTTTCGTTGCCATGGTATGTTAAAATCCAAGATGGCACATGACATCCCTACCATATTCTATACATCAAGCCATAAAGGGATGAATATTATGGTGAAAATGTAATAAAATGTTTAATGGTATGGTATGGTATGTTATGGTATCCTTGGCATGGTATGGTATGGTATGGAATACAAGTGAAGGAAAGGAATGTGAAGGCATACCTTTCCTTCTCATGCCATGCCTTGCCTTTCCATGCCATGACATGCATTTAATGGCCTTTCCTTTCCATGCCTTCCCTTGCTTTGCATTGTATAGTATGGTATGATATGGTATGGTATGTTATGGTATGGTATCCTTGGCATGGTATGGTATGATATGTTATGGTATGGTATGCAATTGAAGGCATACCTTGCCTTGTCTTTCCATGCTATGTCATGCCTTGCATTTCCTTCCCTTGCATGGCCTTTACTTACCATGCCTTGGCTTGCATGGTATGGTATGGTATGGGATGGGATGGTATCATATGGTATGGTATGGTATGATATGCCTTTCCTTTCCATGGCTTTTCATGGTATGGTATGGTATGGTATGTCTTTCCTTACCTTTCCCTGGTATGGTATGTTATGGTATGTCTTGCCTTGCCTTGCCTTTCCTTCACTTGCCATGTCTTGTCTATCCATACCATGCCTTTCCATATCATGCCTTGTCATCCCATGCCCTTCCATCCCATGCCTAGCCATGTATTTTCTATCACTTTCCAAGCCTTTTCCATCATTTTCCATGCCTTGAACTCATAACGTTCCTTTCCATCCCATGCCTTTCCATCACTTGCCATGCCTTTTCTATGCCATGCCTTTCCTTTTCCATGCCATGCCTTGTCGTATCATTCCATTCCTTTCCTTTCCTTGCATGGTATGGTATGTTATGGTATCATATGGTATGGTATGCTATGATATGGTATTGTATTCCTTTCCTTGCCATGACCTTGCATGGTATGGTATGGTATGGTATGCCTTGCCTTGCCTTGCCATGGTATGGTATGGTATGGTATGGCATGGCATGGTATGCCTTGCTATGGTATGGTATGGTATGGTATTCCTTGTCTTGCAATGATTTGGTATGGTATGGTATGGTATACCTTTCCTTGGTATGGTATGTTATTCCTTGCCTTTGTATGGTATGGTATGGTATGCCTTGCCTTGCCATTCCTTGACTTGCCTTCATTTTCCATGTCTTGTCTATCCATACCATGCCTTTCCATACCATGAATTTCCATGCCTTTTCCATCACTTGTCATGCCATGACATGCCTTTTCCATTCCTTTTACATGCCATGCCTTTCCCTTTCCATTCCTTTTCCATCACTTGCCACACCTTTTCATGCCATTCCTTGCATTTTCCATGCCATGCCTTTCCATACCATCCCATTCCTTTCCATGCCATGCCTTTCCATAACATACCATGCCTTTCCATGCCATGCCTTTCCATACCATGACATGCCTTTCCATGCCATGACTTTCCATACCATGCCTTGTCATGCCATGCCATGACATGCCTTTCCATTCCTTCACTTGCCATGCATCGCCTTGCATTCACTTTCCATGAGAATATCAAGGTTATAAAATAAGCTCTCTTTATTCATATATCTAAGGTATCATATATTTTTAAAACATGGATTACCATAATTAATAGGATTCACCTAGACCAACATGTTGCATTTCCATACCAACATGTCCCTAAATGGTTTAAGGAGGTGAGCTACAACTCGTGATAAAACTCAAACCGAGAATCAGATGGGTGAACCATCAATGGCATTGGATTCAAAGCACCAACTTTCATCTAGTGGGGCCTCTCCATTGTCATTCTGTCCTCTAGAAAATTGTTTGTTGGAGTATCTCCAGCACTAGGGTTTTCCTCAATGAGCATAACACAATTTCTGAAGAGGAGTTCAATTTTCAACAATATTGTTTTGAGCATTTATGGGTAGTGTAGTCACATGGGCCTTGACTAAACAGACTTTCGAGAGCTTACAAAAATTCATTATGCCACTTGGTTTGGATTTTATGCCCCCAGACCAAATTGGCCACATGTCCCTAAATGGCTTAAGGAGGCGAGTTACAATTCATGATAAAACTCAAACTGAGACTTGGATGGGAGAACTGTTAGTTTCATTGGATCCATAGCACTGGTTTTTAGCTAGTGGGGCCCCTTGTTGTCATTTTGTCCTCTGAAAAATCATTTTTTGGAGTATCTCTGGCATTAGGGTTTTGGTCAATGACCATACTGTAATTTATGAAGAGGAGGTAAATTTTCAAGAACATTGTGTCGGGAATTTATGGGTAGTGCAGTCACATGGGCCTTAGCCAAACAAACATGCAGGATCTTATGAAACTTTGTTATGCTGCTCGATTTGGATTTTATGCCCCCGAACCAAATTGGCCACATGTCCCTGAATGGATTAAGGAGGCAATTTTCAACTCAAAATAAAACTCAAATCGAGATCGAATGAGAGAATCATTAGTTGCAATGGATTGGGAGCATTGAGTTTCAGCCAATGGGGCCCCTCCGCCATCATTCTATCCTCTGAAAAACCATTTGTTGGAGTATCTTGGGCACTAGGGTTTTTCTCAATGAGGCATAGTGCAATTTGTGAAAAGGACATCGATTTTCAAGAACAATGTGTTGGGAATTTATGGGTAGTGTAGTCACATGGACCTTGGCCAAATAGACTTGCGGGAGCTTACAAAACTTCGTTATACCGCTCGATTTGGATTTTATGCCCCTAGACCAAATTGGCCACATGTTGTGAATGGATTGAGGAGTTGAGTTGTAGATCAAGATAAAACTCAAACTAGGACTCAAATGGGAGAACCACCAGTTTCATTAGATCTAGAGCATTGAGTTTTAGATAGTGCGGACCCTCCATTGTCAATTTTTTCTTCCAGAAAACTAATTTTTAGAGTATATATTGAACTAAGGTTTTTCTCAGTGCTTATTACATGTGTTTGACAATTTAAAAACTTTTTAGGCTAGACATGGCAAGGAAAGTGAAGGAAAGGCATGTCATGGCATGGTAAGGTATGGTATGGGAAGGCATGGAATGGAAAGGAAATGAATTGCATGGAAATGAATGTCATGGCATGGAAAGTGAAGGAAAGGCAAGGCATGGAAAGGAAATTCATGGCATGACATGGAAAGGGATGGCATCGCATGGAAAGGCATAGAAAATAATGGCAAGGCATGTCATGTAAAGTGAATGCATGGAAAGTGAAGGAAAGGAATATATGTTCCATGCCTTTCCATGCCTTTCCATGCCATGCCATTACATATATATGGCATGTACAGTGAAGGCATGGCATGGAAAGTGAAGGAAAGGAAAGGAATGACATGGTAAGTGAAGGAAAGGCAAGGCATGGTGGAATGACAAGGCATGTCATGGAAAGTGAAGGAAAGGAAAGGCATGGAAAGGCATGGCATCAGATGGCATGGAAAGTGAAGGTAAGGAAAGGCAAGGCAAGTCATGGCAAGGCATGGCAAGGAAAGGCATGGAAAGGACATGCATGGTATGAAATGGAAAGGCATGGCATGGCATAGCATGGAAAGTGAAAGCAAGGAAAGGAAATGCAAGGCAAGGCATGGCATGAAAAGTGAAGGAAAATAAAGGCATGACATGGAATGGAAAGGCATGTCATGGAAAGTTAAGAAAAGGAAAGGCAAGGAAAGGCAAGGCAAGGCACAAAAAGTGAAGGAAAGGTAAGGCAAGGTAAGGAAAGGAATGGAAAATCAAGTGAAGGAAAGGCATGGCAAGGCATGGCATGGAAAGTGAAGGCATGGAATAATATTGTAAGACAATGGAAGGCAAGTAAAGGAAAGGCATGGAAAGGAAAGGCAAGGAAAAGAAAGGAATGACATGGCAAGTGAAGGAAAGGAAAGGAATGGCAAGGAATATCATGGCATGTGAAGGAATGGCATGGCATGGAAAATAAATGCATGGCATGGAAAGGAAAGTGAAGGAATTGCATGGAAAGTGAAGGAAAATCAAGGCAAGGAAAGGCATGAAAACGCATGGCAAGGCAAGGCATGACAAGGCATGTGATGGAAAGTGGAGGCAAGGAAATGCAAGGCATGGCATGGAAAGGCATGGCAACGAAAGGCATGGAAAGGAAATACTTGGCATGACATGGAAAGTAATGGCATGTAATAGCATGGAAAGTGAAGGCAATTCAAGGCAAGGAAAGGCAAGGCATGGAATGACAAGTGAAGCCAAGGAAAGGCATGGCATGGAATGGCAAGGAATGTCATGGAAAGTGAAGGAAAGGCAAGGAATGGCATGACATGGCAAGGCATTTCATGGCATGGAAATGCATGGCATGTAATGGCAAGGCATGCCATGGAAAGTTAAGGCAAGGAAAGGCAAGTCATGGTAAGAAAAGGAAAGTCATGGTGTGGAAAGGAAAGGAATGGAAAGGAATGTAAACTGAAGAAAAGGCGAGTGAAGGCAAGGAAAGACAAGTGAAGTCAAGGAAAGGGATGACAAGGAAACTGAAAGTAAGACAAGGGAAGTCAAGGAAAGGCATGACATGGAAAGGAAAGGAAAGGAAAGGCAAGGCAAGGCATGAAAATTAAATTCAAGGTATGGCATGGAAATTCAAGGAAAGGCAAGGTATCACATGTAAGGGAAAGGAAAGGCAAGGCATGACATAGAAAGGTATGGAATGGAAAGGGTATGGCATGGAAAGGCAAGTTAGGGCATGGCTATATTTTAAGGCAAGGTATAGTTTAACAACAGTCAAAATGAAGCCAAAAATTTTCCTTTTACATACCTATGGTCATTCAAGTAGACCATCGGGATCACTTCTAATAATGATGTTCTCCATTAACTTCTCATGCTCAGAGTAAGGAAAGAAGTATCATACCTTTGATGAGTTCTTTATTGGAATTGTTTGTAGTTGTAGTTTTGTACCAATAACCAAGTTTTTAAAGTGGTATATGACTTGAACTTGTTTATAATCTTGAAATACATAACCACATTTATTTCATGTTCTTTCATCCAGTGTCAGATATTCTCCTTTAATAACCATCAACCCAATCAGAATTCAATGCCTTAAGAGTCTGTTGTTGATGACATGAGGTTCTTCTTTCCCTATAAGCATCGTGTCAACCAATAATCAGTGTCCCATTTATTATCTCTTGGTGAAACCACTATGTATATGTTCCCTGCAAAAAATGGAGTGCCAAAATGTGAGTCCACTTAATGACCAAAAAATAAAACATTAATTCTAGTTATTCAAAATTTAATAGAAGGATTTAATGAACCTGGTAGTACGAGATCTGAGACATGATCATAATCTATTGAAATATTTGATTGGTCCTCCTCCAATTGGGATAATTCCATAGTTATACATTGACCAATGGGGATTGATACACAATCTCATCTATCAACCCAATATGTCGATTCACAATCATCCCATTCATTAATACTACATGGACCACATAAGCAAGAGAGGTTTCTTATCCATATTTCAATTGCATTGTCTAATGTTTTAACTAAATGGAATCCATGAGTGCCCTAGATTTTTTTGCATTCATACCACTTTGATCGATCTACATCGACCACCTCCAAAAAATATATATGTACGTGCCCTTTCTTGTGTGACTGGTCTTCACAGGTTCTTGTTCCCTATCCCATTACTGAAGAACACCATTAAAAAATGGATTTTTCATCTCGAATGAGGGATTTAGTTGTGAACTTAATTCCTTTCCTTCATAACACTATTTTATGTATGCACTTGCTCCATCATGCTCCCCTTTCTCGTTCCTAGACTAAAAATACTTCCAAATGTGTGATACCTTTAGTTTTTTGTGCAACATGCACAACCATTGAAATACACGATCATTTTTTAACTGTCCTATGCGACCATCTGACCAAATCCAATGTTGGTCCATCTGTATATTCTTCTCCTTAATTTGATTGTAGAACAACTGAAAACAATGTCTTACATAGGCTAAGTCACGGAACCGTCATCCCTTACATAGAAGTTATACTCTTTCAATATAAATTTTTAATGTTCCTCACTATCTGGTCCATGCATGCATGTGATATGTACCATTATGTTGACCTTCTATGAGTGATAATATTGTCTTGAAATCTCATTTTGAAGTTGAAGGGTGTATTTCTCAGCAAAATAAACCATTGATAACACAGTACCAATAGGAAATGTATCTATGCATATTCTAAAATGCTCATCCTACCATCGAGCCACATGGACATGGTGAATATAATGTTGTGTCTTTTCGATGAAGTCCTTCATGAATTCACAAACTCGTACTTGGAAAGTAACCAATTGTGTATTTTTTCTTTCATGTCCTCCATTAATATCATATGTCACATATTTAAATCTTTGCAAGGAAAACTATTTCCTCCCAAATTCATACTCATCACTTACATGGATGCACTTTATTGGTAATTTCATTCCACTGCACCTAGGGCATGACTCATATAAGCATGTTTTTTGATAAAATGTAACACCCTCTGGCATTGTACACAAGATGTTGTGAATAAAGTCTCTAGATGATGACAACACAAATATAATTGGGCATTCCTGCAAAAGAGTGTTATGCAAAAAATGAAAAATATATATGTGTGTGTCGTAATAATAGCCATACTCATTGTGATATCTACAACAACATGTGTTATGAATTTTTTTATCTGAACATACCAAGGCTTGCATTTATGGAAAGATCTTTGGATTAAGTTAAGTGCACTATGTACTATTATGAATCTCTCATATAATTATTTATATGTAATGTCAAGAAAGTTTTTAATATGGGTTTCATGGTCCCTAGATTCCCTTCTCAATTTTAGTACATATTTTTGGTTGGAAGAAGGCCTAGCAGGAATGTGCACACATTTCTAGAACGTGTGTGTAGTAAAGTGTGTGTGCATTCTAGGAATGCATGCATGTTCCTTATGAGAATAAATGACCAACAACTACAACTCATTCAAGTCACAAGAGTGCGTGTTTTCTCTAATGCAACAAATATAGCATTTATTATAGACCAAACATATTTATGAATAAATATGTATAGGGGTATGGGGACAAATAAGGCCTAAGGGGTTAGGATTGAAAGTGTTTTCCAGGATAGATAAATGGTTAGAGCACCAAGATGTGGGTGATGTCGGTGCAAGGGTTGTACACAAGGTATATGCATAGTGCACTCGGGGCTCAAGTATAGAGGGGTTAATGGTTGAGTATAAGTTATGTCTGGGCTTACATGGAGCTAGGGGGGTCTATGTCATGGTCTAGGTCAAGCTCTAGGTAGTTTTATAAATATATATATAGTTATATCTTCTGGTCTAGGTCATGGTCTACGTCAAGCTTCAGGTCATCGTATAAATCTAGATCTAGCTCTATGTCATGGTCTAGGTCTATGTTGTGCTACTTATATGTCTAATATAATGCACTCATTAATTATCAATCCAGAATTCGTAATCAACAGAGTTAGAAGACACTTGTAAGAAAGGTAATTCCTAATGTCACAAGTATAGAATTAAACTAGATTATGTAGGCTGGAAACAAATCAAAATAGAAAACTACAATGTACTTTGGTTGTCTTTCATAGAAAGGCTATATATTCCATTATGGCACATGCAAGTATGAGATGGAATTGGTTGATAGATCAACTCTGATGTCTAACCCAGAAACTAATTATGCAATCCACACTTTATGAAAGGAAATCACACATCAATCAACATAGCATAGGTAGTTCAATAGTCAATATGTTGGTTCTGCTGTGGTTCACAATGAACTTCACTAGGTCTTCTCCAAGTAGTTTTGACTATTACTGCCAACAGCTATGATCACTCAAGGAAACCAAACTCATGAGAACAGAAACAGAGCACATGTAAAAACAGAGTAATTAAAGATCTAAGCAATTATAAAATGGAAATCTTAATCTA
>JZKD02S0926115.1:195439-208423 GCA_000966675.3 Picea glauca
CAAAACCCAAAATTTTCAAAACTTGAGACTGTGTTCTTTACTTGGGTGGATCAATGATATTGATGGTTGAAGCCTCTTCTCTTAGCTCCATTTTGATGACCCTAACATATTGTAGAAGTCTTAATACCTTCTTTAGCTTGTTAGAGGTCTCCTCACGGTCGTCTTGAATTTGTTGGTTGGTTTCTTTCAACTGCTCATTTACCTTTTTGATATATCTATCCAAGAGTTGATATTCCTTTACTTCCTGTTGGAGTTCCTGATTTTGTTTTTGTAATTCCCAAATCCTTTTCTTCATTTGTTCTTTTGTCAAGTTCTTTTTTGATTCTACCATTGTTGGTTGGGTGCACTCCCTTTCCTCGACTTCCTCCCTCATCCCACATAGAGTAATAGTGGCTTGCTCTTCAGTCAAACTAGGAATGTCGTCTTGAATTGGTAGATCCTCAGAAGGGGAGGTAAGGTCGATTGGATCTTCCTGTGTATGAGGGATAACTATTGTTTTTCCCTTCTTTGCCATGCTCCTTGTATTTATTTTACAAGGAGGTACCGGATCAGGAATGCTTGCAGGCTTCCTTTTCTTCCTCTCTAATTGTGAAGTGGTGACAGGGGGTTGTGCCACAGAATTTTTACTCTTAATTTCTAAGCTATGCTTCCTTTTCTTTGTCATTTTCTGATGGTCCTCTTTCTCAACTGCCACCATGGAAGTCTCATCAACTACTTTGTTTTTACCTTTTAATTCGGAGCTTTTAGAAGTCTTGTTTATTTTGGAGGAGGCCCTTGCCTTTTCATGTTGGCTCACTACCCTAGATGATGGTGGAGTTGTTTTATCCTTCTTTCTCTTTTTCTCTTGGGGTTCTTTACTTTTCTTTGGACCATGTTGGGTTTCCTCCATAGATTTGTTTCCTGTGGGAAGGTATTATGTGATAAGGGTTTTCCAACTAATCCTCTGTTTTCTAAGCTCATGCAAAACTAGCATTTTAATAAAACCTTGATGATAGATGCTAGTCTTTTCTATTTTGGAGATGGATTTAACACCCCTTACCATTTTATTCAAACTCATCCATAGAAAATAGGGAAAATCAATTTCAGGGCCTCCTTCAAAATGCAATAGGTGCCTAAGGTGATAAATGAAAGTCACGGCATACCTGCCTTCACAGGTGACAAATCGTTGAAGACTGGTAATCATTGGGTGATATTCTTCTTTGATGTAATTTCTAGGGATCCCTTTCTTCCAGTTGGGATGTTGATGATCTTCCTTCAAGAATTGTTGGCACATCTCTTTGTTAATTCCCACACCTTTGAAGTATTTATCTCCTCTGCTAGGCAATCCCATAACCTGCCTTATTGTTGTTGCATTAATTATCAGTTGTAGGTTGCCTATACCTGCCATCTCTCCATCATATCATTTTATAAATTCCTGAGATATCTTCTCATTCCAGCCTGTAAACTTTTCCAGAAAAGGTATCCACCCCAATCTAGCATATTTTTCTTGACATAATTGGTATTCTTTGGTTTCCCTATAAACTTGGAAAACAAGTTCGTGTCTTGTAACAACCATCATTATAAGTTGAGAAAAGGGTTGGGCTGTCGCACAAGGGTGTAGTGAATTGATGGAGGGTTTGGTACCGAAAAGGAGTAGGCTCGTAACTAGAGAAAATCTCACGACAAGGAGAAGCATGGTGATGGTGTTGCAAATGGTAAGTTTGAGTGAGGGTGTTGTAAGGAAAAATTATGACCAAAAGAGGCTTATCTGGATGGCTTCGCCACTAGATAAGCTATTTATTATCTACCCATTACTGTAATGATGAGGATAAGACATCGGGTATCAGAGAATCATTTTAGAATAGGTGATTGGACATTCAGGGGGTGAAATTAATGTTGGACCGTGATTCATGATATACGATAGGTTCGTGAATTTGCTTGAGGACGAAATATATTCGTGGGTTATCATTTCTATGCATGCTTCATATTTTGATATTATTTTTTCCTTTAACCATGTTCAAGAGCTATGAGAGGGTTAATTAGGTTTAGGCATATAGGTATGAAGGATAGGTGCATGGGTTTAATACTAAGGTCGTAGGATTTAGTATAGCTTTTCATATTTATTGTAGTTTTATGAGCATAGGAAAATAAATACCATTTTACCTTTTCTTTCACCTTTGTATGATCGATGCCCATAGTATGTGTGACTGCTTGTAAATTGTCAAAATTCGTCCTTTTAGACTAAATCTTCTTGAAAACTTTGTACAGGAATGTCCTAGACTTCTGATGTGCATGTCTTCTTTTGTATTTGGTTCTGCAGAGTGATCATGTAAGTCTGGAAAAGAGTTCTAAAGGGGCTCTTTGACCTTCCCCCATGTCGAAGATGTTGTATCTCTATAAGCAAGAAGATTCAACATTTGATATCGTAATGGAGAAAAGATGACAAGAGTAAAAGGAATCAATCAAATTTTAGAAGTACAGCTTATCACTTATCATATGATATCATGCAAAAATGAAATTGCCCCTGTTGGAATGGATGATTGACAGAGGTAGCATTCAGCAGTGAAACAGTTGAATACATCTATGTTTGCATCTCATGCCAAAAAATGAAATTGCCCTTATTTTAATGGAATATTGACAGAGGTAGAATTCAACAATGAAACAGGGGAATACATATGTTTGCATCTTGTAACAACCTGTTTCCCCCAGTTTGTAAAAATAACTGGACTGGCCAAGAACTGTGGCAAACTCAGAAATGTGAATGTGTGATGTGAATGGACCTTGTGGAAAAGGTCGATGAATGTGAATAATATTATGAATGTATATTGCAAGACTGCTAAGAGGGGATATGATGAAAAAGAGACCACGATGGCTGGAGAAAGGCGGTGGAAGGCACCTAGAATGGTGGCATTAACTTCCACCGAAAACAATACTGTATTTGGACTTCACTGGCCCAGAGAACCAAGAGAGGCTCGCTAGCCCCGAATTAAATGTCTCGTAGGATGGTATGTAGATGGATCCTCATGAATTAATGAGAGATGGGGGGCTGAACTACCCATCCATAGAGCCGTCAGGCCTAACTAGTGCGAGGGAAATCGCACCACACACAACCTCAGAAGAGGATAAGGCGTGAGGGAGAAGCGATTCGGGAAAACATGAGTGGAGGAAGAGAACTCTAGAGATACATAGAGTGAGTGATAGAAGAGAAGGGGGAGAGTAACCCTCGTTCTCGGTCACTGGTAAACCGAGACACAGTCTTGCAGCATCGTGGTCTCAACTCAAGGGTGGCTAGTTGTAAATCCTATCGAAATCGTTGAGCCTACGGTTGGGTGGAAACGAGCACCCCTCTTAGCAATTGCACTCACTTCTGGTGTTATTTCTAATAAGTGTTTTACATCTTGCATCTTGAAATTCATATGCTAACATATATGCTCATAAACTGTGAAATTGTGAATGATTACAGTATAAGACTGTCTATGCAGTGTTTTGATAAGAAATGGTAGATGTATTCTTGTAACAGAAAAACCACGCATGGATTATGTTGATAGATAAAATTATTTATGCGTAAGTTGAACCAAGTTAGACTTCCAGTCCATTCTCAGGAATTTGTTTCCCCTTATTTGTCTCCAGGAATGACCTGGAATAGATCTCTCCACAGAGATACCCTTGGAAGAGTTTACCAAGAACCTGGAAAAAGGACTTGAACGCGCAAGTCTTAGCAACCCTATACGAGGAAGAATGATCCTCTTGAAATCCCAAAATAGTAGTGTAGGGATAAGTATCAATCGACGGACGAGATCTCGTTGGAGGATCTGTGGTCATTCACGACCGTTAGATTGGTGGAAGAAACAAGGGCATTATGTGCCTTACCCCTTTTCTTTTATCTTTGTGAGTAGCGAGGAAATCAGGACCGTATATCCCCAAGGTCTGTGGGAGTATGTGGACCGTTGGTTTTTCCACATACAGAGAGTAATGGGAGAGTGCACGACGTGGGACAGATCTGAGCCGTCAGATCTTAGCTAGAAAATCCAACAGCCATTGGATCTGTTAGGAGATGCATGAGGGTTAAGCCTCGTGATCAAGGGAGAAAGTCCCGAGAGAGGAGTCGGTATTGGGGATTCGGAGTCCGGGATCCCGGGAGTCCTGATGACAAGAGATCAAGACACTCCATGGTGAAAGTCCCAATATAAATTTAGACCGTCCATCCATGAAGGACACATGGCAGAGATCGAGAGTCCATCAGTATTTCGGATACCAGGGATTCGAGTTGACAAAGGATTTGCGTCATTGGGGGTCGCAAGTCGTGAAATCACGAAACAATATAGACCGTCCATCCGTGAAGGACACGTGGCGGAGATCGAGAGTCCATCAGTATTTCAAATACCGGGGATTCAAGTTGACAGAGGATTTGTGTCACTGGGGGTCGCAAGTTGCGAAATCGTGAAACAACGAGGACCGTCCATATGAGGGAGGATACGTGGTAGTAATCCAGGATTTCAGGAGAATCCCTAAAGGAAGAGCCCATCGATATTTTGAAAATTGGGAGTTCGGGAGTCCTGTTGACAAGAGGTCGAACTCTCGTGATTGATAAGTCCCAAAACTTCGACTGGTGAACTCTCGAAATGTTAGCATATGTTTAAGTCTTGATTAACGAACGAGATCCTCTCGAAGGATCCAAGGTCCGTAACAACCGTTGGATGTGGGGAAGGAACGTGGATGATATTTCCTCGACCCCTCTCCGCCTTTGCAAGAAATGCACAAATATGATCCCTTTGGAGGATCCAAGGTTTGTAATGACCGTTAGATTTGAGGAAGAGACGCAGGCATTAATGCCATGACCCTTTTTACCCTTGCAAGAAATGAAGAGATCGGGACTATAGACCCCATGATCCATGGGAGTACCTGGACCATCCATCTATAGAGTATACGTGGTTGTTGGTAAGCACTTCGACATTTCGTCACTCGGGAAACCAAAGGGAAAGAACCCTTGTCTTCGCAAGTCGCGAAATTCCGATCACCGAAACCCCGAAATGGCATGTGGTGTGAATGAGGTTAAGGAAAGCTGGGATTTGATCGTGACCATTGATCATCCTGAAAAGATCACAACCGTTAATCTTGGCTAAAGGTCACCACCGCCCATCAGAGGAGATGCGTGGTGAGCGGTCAGAAGTTTCGAGAAAAGTCGTGAAACCCTGTGGACCGTTGGATCCAAATCCTCGAGGATCGTTGGTCTCCTACACGAATCCCCATATCGATATTCGGGGATTGGAGTGACAAGAGTTTTGGAGTCGTTGCATCATGGACTCCCAGTTCACGAAACTCTGAAAATATCCGAACCATTGGATCCAAGATATCGAGAGCCATTGGATCTCATACAAGAACTCGAGTATTGGGTTTCGAGGATTGTAGAGTCGAAAGACTTGACTCACTTATATCGCTGAGTCGCGAAACATGATAAGGTACCTAGTTGTTTGGTCGGTGGTGATAATCGACGATCACGTGGAGGTGGAAAAAGGAAAGAGCTAGCCTGCGCTAAGCCCCATAGAACTTCATGGATTTTGATCATTGAGAAATCGACGAAAACATTTGATTTCTGTAGTGGGTATGTGACAAATTGGTATCAGAGCATGGTTACAACACTCGGCCTACTTGGGCTCACGAACGAGTTGCACAGAAGCTCTGTTCGAAATACTCTTACAAAGAGTAACCCTCTATCTTAACCCTCTTAATTCAAAAAGGTCAAAGTTCGAAATGAAAACTCGATTGTGTATGCATGCGAAAGAGTTATGAATTTTTCACGGGTTATAAAAATGTATCTAACTATTGACTAAGAACCAGCATTTGTCTTTGCACCCAAGTGGATGATCAGCCACGGGAATTTACAGATGTAGAGAATGGTGACTCACCAAGAGGTGGGAGAGGGATCCCACAATAGAAATGAAGAGTCTGATGAAAGAAGCGCAGTAGGGACCCCTCTAGATCTAGCCGAGACTGTGAGGAGTCTCATGGTCGAATTACAAAGTTGCAAGGCTGGCAATGAAAGGATGATGAAAGAACAAGAAAAGAAAATAGAAATTAATGCAGTTTTACTGCAAAGTTTATCCGATCTACAAAGGAAAATGCAGCATGAACTTGAAACTTAGAAACATTGGCATATCAATGGAGACACTGAGAGGAGTACCTCGAAAAAGGTCCACCCCAGAGGTAAAGGACCAGTGCCGAGTGATTCCTCTGAGAAGGAAGTTGGCGATTCAGAAGGCTCTTCTAACAGCAGAACCAGTTCCTATTTCCGAAGGAAAAAAAAGAATCAAAAGTCTTCCAAAGGTCAAAAATTCGAATAATTCAAAAAGGCCAAACCACCCTCCTTCACCGGTGAAATAAAGAAGGGAGAGGAAGCAGAGGCCTGGCTTCTTGGACTAAAGAAGTATTTCAGATTCCATGACTTTTCAGAAAATATGAAGGCCCGAGTGGCCACCTTCAAATTGAATGGAAATGATTCCATTTAGTGGGAAGACCTTAAGAATGTGAAAGGGGTTCGTGAAGAGGACCTATCTTGGAAATGATTTGAGAAGTACTTTCGGAAGAAGTATCTGTCGGAAAAATATTTCGATGAAAACACTAAAGAGTTTTATGAACTCAAACTGGGACAACTTACTATAGAAGAATATGGCAACAGATTCCTCGACTTGTTGAGGTATGTACCTTATATAAAAGAAGAAAAGGCAAAGGTGCAACGCTTCATCAGTGGGCTACCCAAGGAATATCGGAAAAAAATTGAATTTGATGAGCCAAAGACCCTAGAATACACTATTCGAAAGGTAGCCTATTGTCATGAACAGTTTGGGCATCGAGCAGAACCTCGTGAAGGAGGGAAACCGAAGAATAGTTCAAGATTTCAGAAAAAGGGGATCTAATCCCCGGGATTTAAGAACTACAAGAAGAACCCAAGAATGATCTTTCAAGCCTGGAGTGTACACCAGCAGAACTTTCCCTCATTGGGCAAAAATAAAACTTCCGGACCTATACCAGTGAAGGTGGATAACACCAAGAGAGAACCTCTGAAATGTTGGGGTTGTGGAGAAGAACATCTCCTGAGAGACTGTCCACACCGACAATGGAATAGTCGGAGGATTTATAACATCCAGGAAACTACTACCGTCAATGATGTGGCCAGGAGTGTGCCACAAATTTATGCAGCCTTGGATAATAACCAAGTTGACCATCAAGATTCAGTAGTGGAAATAGAAGGTATGATTTTCAACCATCTAGTGTTTGTTTTGATTGACCCTGGTTCAGATTTGAGTTATATAGCCCCTAATGTTGTTGATAAGTGTAAACTACAACCACAAAAACATACCAAGCCATGGTTGGTATAGTTAGCCACTGGCACCAAAAGGAAGATAGCAAAGGTTATACCAGCTTGCCAATTAATGTTGGGTGAATTCCCCACCCAAGAAACCCTTAACATATTACTCCTGGGATCATATGATCGGTTGATTAGCATGGACTGGATAGATGCCCATAAAGCTAGACTAGACTGTTACCTTAAAACCTTAGAGTGTGTAAGTAAAGAAGGGAGAAGAATAACCCTTCAAGGGATCCGAAAACCCATCTCGGTGAGACAAATATCAGCCCTACAAATGAGAAAGTATTGATGAAATGGATGTCCCCTATATGCAATACAGGTGTTGAAAACAATTGAAGGTGATAAACCAAGCCCTGACGATCACCCTATCCTGGGAGAATACAAAGATGTGTTTCTGGAAGAGGTATCAGGTCTACCTTCGAGAAGGGACACAGACTTCTCGATAGAACTTGCACCAGGAGCGGTGTCGGTGTCTAGGAAACCCTACCGGATGAGCACACCCAAGTTATTTGAACTCAAATTGCAATTAAAAAAAATGATGGATAAAGGCTATATTCAACCCAGCGTGTCTCCATGGGGAGCACCAGTCCTGTTTGTGAAAAAGAAGGACGGCACCCTTAGACTGTGTATAGATTATAGACAACTTAATAAGGTAACCATAAAGAACAAGTACCCTTTTCCCAGGATCGACGATCTGTTCGATCAATTGGGAGGCACGTCTATTTTCTCAAAGATTGACTTGAGGTCGGGATACCATCAAGTCTGAATCAAGGATGAAGACATCCATAAAACTACTTTCCGGACACGGTATGGTAACTATGATTTTGTGGTAGTGCCATTTGGGTTAACCAATGCCCCTGCCACTTTTATGTGCTTAATGAATAATGTACTCAGTAAATTTCTAGATAAATTTGTGCTAGTTTTTATTGATGACATATTAATCTACTCTAAGAATAGAGAAGAGCATGAAGAGCATATTAGGCTTGTGCTGCAATTGCTAAGAGAACATTAGCTCTATGCCAAATTCAAGAAATGTGAATTCTTCCAGAAGGAAATACATTACTTAGGCCATGTTCTCTCCGAAGAATGAGTAGCGTTAGACCCTGACAAAATCATGTCTATCATGGAATGGCCTACCCCGAAGGATGTTTTGGATATCAGATCCTTTATGGGATTAGCAGGATACTATAGGAGATTTATAAAAGGATTCTCCAATATTGGTTGTCCAATCACTTCCCTCCAGAAGAAGGGGACAAAATTCCTATGGAAACAGAAATGTGAAGAAAGATTTCAAACCCTAAAACATCTACTGACCCATGCACCTGTACTAAAGATCGTCGATCCAGAAGTTGACTTCTTCGTGTGCATAAATGCCTGTAAGGAAGGGCTCGGAGGAGTCCTTATGCAAGAAGGAAGTGTGATCTTCTATGAATCCCAAAAATTGAATGAGCATGAAGTCAACTATGTGACCCATGACCTAGAATTGGCTGCCATAGTGCATGCCTTGAAAATGTGGAGGCATTACCTCCTAGGAAGAAAATTTGTACTTATGACAGATCACTGTGGATTGCGATACCTGTTTGATCAACCAAAGCTCAATTCTAGACAAGCTAGGTGGATGGCCCTCCTTAGAGAGTTTGATTTCAAAATCAAACACATTAAAGGAAAGGAAAATAGGGTGGCCAATGCCCTTAGAAGAAGTATGAAAACAATTCACCTGGCAGTGGTGAGCACTTGTGAGACAAAATTCAAGGAAAGAATCAGAAACGCACAACAAATAGATCCCTTCATCCAGACCGTGGCCATGTACCTACAGTAAGAACTCACCGGATTAAAATATGAAGGCTACCAGATGACCGAAGGAGGTCTGCTCACTTACAAAAATAGAGTGTATATTCCAAATTGTGATGACTTGAAGAGGTTCATACTGGATGAACTACATAAAAGACCATATTTCGGTCATCCAGGATACAAGAAAATGATCACTGCCACCAGGAGACAATTTTATTGGCTTAGAATGAATAAATACATAGCCGAGTACTTATCCAAATGCATAGAGTGCCAACGGGTTAAAGCAGAACATCGACACCCAGCAGGATTATTGCAACCTTTACCAATCCCAGAATGGAAATGGGAAACCATCTCCAAGGATTTCATCACTAGATTACCAACCTCAACCAAACAGAATGATGCCATTAGGGTAGTGGTGGATAAATTGAGCAAGTCTTCTCATTTCATCCCTGTCAAATCAACCTGCAAAGCAATTGATATCGCCCAGGTGTTCATAAAGGAGATATTCAGACTGCATGGTATGCCGAAAGAGATCGTGTCTGACAGAGACACAAAATTTACCTATAACTTTTGGAAATCATTGATGGCTGGTTTAGAGACCAAATTGTTCTTTAGAACCGCCTATCACCCTCAAAACGACAGACATATGGAAAGAGTGAACCAAGTACTTGAAGACATGCTAAGAATGTTGGCAAATGTTTAAAAGGTAGCATATGCTTGTCATTGATGGCAAGTACAACAGTGAATATGGCAGGATCAGAGTGTCCATCGATGGAAAAACAGGAACAATGTATGCTCAGGAGGAACAACGTTGAGGAGAATGCACGCAGCAAAGGTCAAGATATAGGAGTTCGCAGAGGAGAAGGAAGACAAAGGTTGAGGCCATTGAGAACTTGTAATTCTCCCAAGGTTGGGAGGAAATTGTACAAAGCTCAGGAGGGAGCACAGCCACCGTTAGATTGGCTAAATAAGAAGATCTTGACCGTTGCTTTCTACGTCTAGGAGGAGCTCAGGAGAATCCTACAGAATGGAGAGATTGAGAGTCATTAGATCTCATTCAGAAATCCCGTCAACCGTTAGATTGGACAGGAGATGCACGAGGTTTACCATCGGGAAATCCAAGGTGAAATCCCGAAAGGAGGGTTGACTCAATGGGGTTTCACATATCAGGAATCCCGTGAGCCAATTCATTTCGACATTGGAAATTCTGAAACCTCAATGAGGAGGTTTGGCTACGATCATATAGGGGGAGGTCACATGGACCACAAGCTTAGTCGGAGGGCTAATTGAAGTTAGAGGCGTCAGATCTGAGTGCAGGGTCTGACCACCGTTGGATCGAGGAAAACCTGCACGATCTTTAAAAAGTGCAAGGAGTAGAGGGCTCAGAAATCCCGGAAGCAGAAGGACTGTCCATCTCAGGGGGTTATGTGGACCGTTGATCCGACTCCTTGTCGGTGTTTCAAGGATCGAGAGTTGGAGATGTGAAAGAATATTGACATCAAGAATCCCAAAATCGCAATGTGTGAAATCCCGACTGAACCTGAACCGTCAGATCATGATGTGATCTAGACCATCGACCCGACTCACGTCAGCATACCACATCAGCTAGGGACACGTGGCACAACCAGGTAATGACAAGTGTCAAACTGATTCAACATTTCAGGCACATGTAAGTCACGAATCAGAGTGACATGTGGCAGTATTCAACACGTGTCAATCCACGTGTGACATCAACAGATGGACACCACGTCGAAGTTTCGAGGATCGCGTTTTGGAAATGTCAAAGAAACATTGCAACATGAATCCTGATTCCTCGATATAAAAAATCATGACTTAAATCGTAGTTGTTGAATCAAGATCAAATCCGGACCATTGATTCCAATCAATGGAGAAGCATCAGGGATCGAGAGTTGGACATGTCAAAGATTATTGACATCAGGAATCTCGATATTGCGATAGGTGAAATCGTGATGTAATATGAACCGTCAGATCAAGTGTTGATCGGAGGGCTTCTGATGCATGACACGGTGAAACTGCCAGAAACCATTCATGGCGTCTTCTAGAGAATTCGAAGAGACCTCGGTGTGATCACTAGAGGAGATGAAGAGTCTCCAAGATTCGTCCAAGTGAAGGTAGATTATTCTAAGAAGGGATTGACAGATGGATGAGTGTGGAAGCCTGTAACAGAAACAGAGAAGGTGAGCTCGACTGTCACAGAGGAGACGAAGAGCCCCAACTGCCAGAGAGGCTGAGGAATCTCAACATAACATCCAGTGATGCTGAACGCATGGGAAAACGGCCAGAGAAGCTGAAGAGTTACGATGATGATCACGCAGATCACTCGAGAGGTGGAGGAGATTGGCACGCTATGAGCATGCATTGGAATGGCAAATATTTCTTGCACAAGATGCACGTAAGCTATATATACACGGTACAAAGAAGAGAAGGGATGTTGTTGTTGTTGGAGTTTGTTGTGGTTGTAGCTGGTGAAGGTGATTCATGTGTGAAGAAGAAGGAGAGTGCAGCAACTGAATTGAACAGAAGAGGATCTGTGCAGTGAATGGGTATGGCGCACAGAGCATAAAAGGTAGAAGAACAGACAACGCAAGTTATGCGTGCAGGAAGGCAATGAGGCAGACAGAGTAACGAAATGCAGCAGAATAGTGATAAGTCTGGTAAGCCATTGTTGAACATTATATCACTGTAATAAGTTTGAGTAACAAAGAATTAATATTTCAGGGTGGTTGGGAGGTGCTCGCGAGGACTGTTGTCCTCAGAGGTTCAAGTGGGTGCTTGAACACAAGGATTTGGTGCTTCCTTCTACTTGGTGCTGGAGAAACGAGGGAGTTGGTGTTTCCTTCTAGTTGGTGCTAGAGAAACTAGGGAGTTGATGCTTCCTTCTAGTTGGTGCTAGAGAAACTAGGGAGTTGGTGCTTCCTTCTAGTGGGTGCTAGAGAAAACAGAGAGTTGGTGCTCTCAGCAAGTTCCAACTTGCAAAACAGAGGTTGTAGCCTCATTATGAGTTGGTGCTCATATGTATGATAATGTAAAGAATGTAATTATTACTTATCATATAAAGAAAAAGAGGTTTTTACCCTGTATGGGTTTCCTTAGAAAATATCTGTGTCTTTGTTTCTCATATATGTGACTGATGTTGAATGTGCCAGTGTTTATTTCCCTGCATTATTGTGATCATCATTCAGTCTTTCTGCAAAGATATTTAAAAGAAGCATAACCGTTTAGGCTCGGGAACAACTGATTCACCCCCCCCCCCTCTCAGTTATTCAACAATTGGTATCAGAGTCGACCCCTTTTTTTTATAAGGGTAGATCCTAGAGATTAAACATGTCAAGCCATGAAGGAAATTCAACCAATAAGGCCCCTCTGTTCAATGGAACAAACTTTGCCTTCTAGAAAGTTAGAATGAGAACCTACATCATGGCTTTAGGTGCAGATGTTTGGGATGTGGTAGATACTGGTTATGTAAAGTCAGTAGTGCTAGCTAATAAGGATGACAAACTAGAATTTAGCTTCAACGCTAAGGCCATGAATGCTATCTTGAGTGGGCTTACAGAAGCAGAATTCATAAAAGTTATGCACCTAGGAACTGCCAAAGAAATGTGGGACAAACTCATTAATAGTTATGAGGGTAATGAGAAGGTAAAGGATGCAAAGCTTCAAGCCTACAGAATACAGTTTGAACAACTAAAGATGAAGGAATATGAAACTATTAGAAAAAACTTTCTGAGAGTAGAAGAAATGGTAAATGCAATGAAGGCACTTGGTGAAACAATTGGGGAACCTTCTTTAGTTTAGAAAATCTTGAGATCTCTCCCAGATAGGTTCAA
>JZKD02S0926115.1:231027-243071 GCA_000966675.3 Picea glauca
AAAAATGTCATTTTTAACATTATCCTTACAATAGTCTTGGTATTTTCGTAAAAATGTGTCTTTCATTTGATCCCAAGAAAGGATTGTGTTTTCTCCTAAGCTCATGAACCATATTGAGGATGAATCTTTCATTGTAGCAGGAAAAATCTTAAGTTCTTGGGCATCATCTGAGTAGTTATAGCTTCTACATAATATGTCAAACTCAAATAAAAATAAATCTGGATCTTCAGTTGACATACCTCTGAAAGTAGGTAACGATGATAGTGGGATATTCTTCATGTTGATATTTCTGGAAATATCCAAGATTGGAAACCCAAAGGCCTTAGTCTCTGTAGCTTCATCTCCTTGTTCTTCTGCCATTCTAATGATGGATGGTTCAGAAACTGGATTTTTTGTGTCTCCCAAATGTTCAGCAGATTAACGTTCTGCCTGTCCCAATACTGATTTTTTCGTTTTAGGTTCTCCTTCTGGAGCCTCGCTGGCTCCCCTTGAATTTTCTGTTGGTGGAATTTTTCCTGCACCAGTGTCAGTTGGATTAGTGGGGGAATTTGTTTTTGAATCTTTGGAGCTTACAAATCTCCCCTTGTTATCTCTATATCTATACATAAAATGGAAATTTGATTTTTTTTTTTTTTGTTGAATTGAAATCCTAATTCTATCTAGAAGGTAAGAAGGCAACCTAGCTTCAGAGAACCCCACTCTAGTGGTCGTGTGGCTCTTCACTCAAATCCTAAATGTTTTATCCTCCTCCCTCAAGCAGCCTTTTAAAACATTAAAATTTATGCAAACAATCTAAGCTAAAAATTACTTCCTACCATTTGCAACTCCCCGACAACGACACCAAATGTTGTGCTACTTATATGTCTAATATAATGCACTCATTAATTATCAATCCGGGATTTGTAATCAACAGAGTTACAAGACACCAGTAAGAAAGGTAATTCCTAATGTCACGAGTATAGAATTAAACTAAATTATGCAGGTTGGAAACAAATCAAAATAGCAAACTACAATGTACTTTGGTTGTCTTTCACAGAGAGGCTATCTATTCCATTATGGCACATGCAAGTATGAGATGGAATTGGTTGATAGATCAACTCTGATGTTTGACCCAGAAACTAATTATGCAATCCACACTTTCTGAAAGGAAATCACACATCAATAAACATAGCATAGGTAGTTCAACAGTCAATATGTTGGTTCTGCTATGGTTCACAATGAACTTCACTAGGTCTTCTCCAAGTAGTTTTGACTATTGCTGCCAACATCTATGATCACTCAAGGAAATCAAACTCATGAGAACAGAAACAGAGAACATGTAAAAACATAGTAATTAAAGATCTAAGCAATTATAAAATGGAAATATTAATCTAAATTGTACTGCTATCATCAAACAGAGTTAAAACTTTAACTAATTCAATGTTTAGACTATTGAAAACAAACATTAATGCTAATATACAAAGAGGCTGACCTTTGTTGGGCGGTGGGCCCTTGTCGCTTCAACAAGTCAGTTGTTGAAGTCTACAGGAAGCTTGATTCTAATGCACACATTACTCTCACTCACACTTCAACACATGAAATTAAAACTCTCTTTAACAACTCAACTCATTCTCGATCATAGATAATTAAAATATGGGGATAAAATGGCTTTTCATTAATCTTTACTCAGAAATGTTCTATACTATCCTACGTTTCTTACACATTGACAATATGCTAACTCTCCTCTCCTTCTACCATCCTTACCACAACTATTTAATAGTCTGCATCATGAAACACAAGGAGGCGAAGGGATTTGCAAATCAATCAGTTGTTTAAGTTTTATCATTCGGTTACATCTTCAGCATCATCCTCATGACACGAAGTGCATGAGGATGAGGAAATTAACAAACTATCCTTATCATAGTAAATAGATGCCCACAATTTGACTTAGGCGAGATCTGGCACTTAACTTAGTGCATTAGGCTCTTCCATATGAGTATCGGATCGTAACAGGCAGATGGTACTGGATCTCGATAAGGCACAAAAGGTAGTACTGGATCGTGACAGAGCGTGGTCATTGGTACTGGATCATAACAAAGTGTGTTCGTTGGTACCGGATCACCACAGGTAAGATTTAGGACGCGTTTGGTACCAGATCAGACAACAACAATCTTGGTGCGCAGGTACTGGATTATGACAGAGCTGGTACAGGAACGCTAGTCATCTAGGGGTCAAAGATCATATGAAAAATCGAGCATTAGTACATGAAATATTTAATTCCTTAACTCAATAAACCACAAAATACATGAATTAATCGTACTTTACCTTATGACCTTAATACTGGTAAGTGATGGCATTCTTGTCATTCACTCAAGCTTTAGATAGGTCCAAAAAGGTATAGGTGAAGAGTAAAATAGGGTAATAAGAATGTCAATTCCAAGTCTCAACAGTCTATGTCATGATATATGTCATGGTCATTGTATAGGTCTAGGTCATGCTACAAGTATTTCCATGTCTAGTTCTTTCTATGTATAGGTTTAGGTCTAGGTATTGCTATTTTATTCATGGTTTATCCACCTCATCATTGGATCACATCTAAACCTGACAACTAATTCCAAAACAACCTCCTCTTAGATAGATCCTCAAGATATGCCCAAGTGTTGGATTTGTGTGACTGATTGTGATCTCCATACTTCTAACTTCATTGTTCATGTGTCATGTTCATTGGATCCTCTCAAGTTGTGAACTAGCTGGGTGATTAGTACAAGTACTATTGTGTTACTCCCTAGAGAATGCACTTCTCCATGTCCAATAAACTATTTCTCTTTTTTCTTCTACCTTATCATGGTTACTTCCATCTACGTTGGTCTTGTTAAGTCACCCACCACATCCTCAACACTTTTTCTTCAACTTTGCATGAACCATTCGATCCTGGGAAAGGTCCTACTCCTTGACTCATCTACCCATTCACCTCCAAAATCCATCCATTGTGTTGCAACTCCTTTATTAAAGATTTCTATGATGCCTCCCACAAGGAATATTCATTTTCATTTCTTACTCTCGATATTGCATCTCTTTCTCATTTTCTCAGTAGAAAAAGTGTACCCAATAGTCGCCACCAAGGACATTGGCATATATTGTATCTGAATATACATTGTGTCCGACTTGTTCTCCTTGCACAAGTATCACAAGACCATCCTAACTTCTTTCGGAGTGCATCTGAAATATTCAAGTTATTCAACGATAATACGAAATTCATATATCCCCATGGCCTTACTAAAAAAAATCACGATCGTGGTGGGGTATTGGTATTATATCCCTAATTTCTCCACAAATATTTCCTATTCTAGTTGAGAAAGTGCATCCATGCATTGTCTCGGTTCAACACTTGAAGTTTTTGTGGCAAGCAAGTGTTCTTCTCGATCCCCCACAACACTCTCGGCATGCTATTGATAATGATTTAACTATGTTGTGTCCCCTACATTGTAGTCTTCAAAACAAAAGAGTTGAAATCTTCCTTGCACCCTTGTCCATAGTCCAGAGGGTTTTTCAACCAACCAACCTTCCCTATGGTTCTCTCTACCAAAGTTTTGGTTGCTATCAACTATTGTCCATCTTGGTCTATTCTCCACAAGGATGTTGCATTCTGTATAACCTATACCACTATGCCATCTTGCAGGTTCTAGTTGTCTCACTAGCTCCCTTGATGAACATGATTGTAGTTATGCTAATTATCCATCCAAGCCTCTTCTTCATTTTCATGGGTTCACTTGGTGTCGTATCCTCATCTAAGAATAACAAGCCTCTTTTGTGAATGAGGGGGACTACTTTCACATGTCTAATTAAATCTAGCCCCAACATCATCGTCGGGTCATCCAATGCAGCCACCAACAATTCCATGTTTCTAGACCACTCCCCCACTCTCAATGGTGTTGAATGAACTATCCATGTCACTATAATCATTATTGAGTTCACCATATTACACCATCATATGCTTCTCTCGTTCCTATGAGGAAGTGACTTCATAGTTAATTCACAATATTGTACATCATGCCAGTGTCCACTAAGGCTACCATATTCAACCCACTTATAGTTGTGGTTACAAAGAAAATTCCCTCGATGTATTCTCTGTGAGTCCCATCCTTGACTTCTCATCTCAAACTCCTAAATGTGTTCTACCAATGTTTCCATGACCTCTATCATTTGTTCCATTTGTTTTTTCTCTTGGACCATCTCTTTAAAGGGTTCAAGATCTTTCATTGTTGACATGGTTTGACCTTCCTTGACTTCGATCAAATAAGCTAGTTCTCCTTTCAAGCTTCAGTCTCTCACAAAATGGTTGTGCGAAAAAAAGTGACACTCAACCACTTTACCTTTGTTCTTAAGTTACTCGAGTTGTCCCTTCAATGTTGTGTTATGTCCTCCTTCTTAAGTGCTCCCAACATAGGATGCATTAAGGTCTTAACTCCGCTTGTTGCTTTCAATCTATCAATTTGGGACTCCATTCTTTCATTGACCTCATTTATTCTCTCTAGTCCTTCTGGGAGTTTTTCTAATCATTGAATTACACTATCTCTCTTGATCTTCCAAGATTCATTGTTTGCACCTCCCATCTCTGCTTGGTTTGGGCAGTTTCTTCAAGTGTACCCAAGATCCGCCTCCTTTGAATTGTCCCACGAAGAATTTCCACTACTCCCAACATTCCATGGTGCATTCCAAGTCACCTATCTTACTCAAGAATGGTACAACTCATTGTATTGTTTTGATCCTTTCGAAGAAGATTGCCTCCTCTATCGTGACTCAAATTGGATACAAGATCCATGACCCTCTATCCTTCAAATTCCCTTCTATAGTGCTCAATTATCGCATCCTTCGGAGTGGTTATATGGTTGTGTCACCCCATATTTGTTCCCTTCCCTCATTGAGCACATTGGTTCATCACCAAACCCTGCCTTGGTCTCACTCAGGGATGATTTTAGGGGATAAATTTTGCTCATGGGATAATTTTCCATGGGTTTTCCCAAAAAAATATTTGCTATTCTAAAAATGATTCTTCCAGGTTCTATAGAATAAAATTATTTTACCTTAAATATCACCAAAAATTTATACAAACTATATAAAATCCTTATAAATTTGAATATTTTTACAAAAATATCGTCAAACATTTTATAGTTGGCATGTGAAGGATTAGTAAGATTCGCCAAGGTTTATGCATTTTAAAATAAATTTCCATCCTTAAAATCATCCCTTGTATTTCTTACGAGTACCTTCTTCGTCGTTGCAAAGAACTATCCAAACTTTACGATTTAGTCATGCAGTCTCTCACCTATTCTGGCTCCTCAGTTTGTTGCATGAATCTTGAGCCTGGTATGCTAGATTGCACACCCAAAACTTATTTCTTCCAGTCGCAACTTTTCCCGCAACTTGGCCTGTCAATTAGAACCAAATTTTGTCGCAATTTTTGGTACCAATTGTTCAAATTCTATGATGAGTCAATTGGACCCTAAAATTTTTCACCAATGTGAGTGTTGTCTTCACAAAAACTTATATTGGCTTTACCCAAATTGTTCTCTAAGTCCATACCCAGAACTGTTGTGAAAGAGATTCACCAAAATTTTCACCAAACCTTCTTCAAAGTCTGCTTCGATACCACATGTCGCCGAGCTGAAAAAAGAGCTCACCGAATTGTTTTTAAAGATCTCTCTGACACCACCTACCACAACCCCCTTGGATACCCTCTTTATATTCTAAGTATCATTTATGTTTAGGCTGTGCATACCGTGACAGTTCTCACTTGGTATCTTGGCTACATCAAGGATACTTTGTCTAGGCTATTCTTGTCTACCTAGAGCATACCCATACTCCATTCTAGGGTAGGTTGAGTCACACACTCACTCTATATGACTCACTTGTACACTTAGACAACTTGATAACACACTTAACATTGCTCATTTCAAGTATACAAACATGTGAAACAGAAGAGAGACACAAGATATGGTGCATTTGGCACCAGTAATGTCTAACACCTGGCTTGTCTTATTATATTGTGAAATTGACTTACAATATATTACAAAGTATTGGGGGCTACTATCCTAGTTACAATGGTTGGACGTAGTCACAAAACTCACCTCACATCACCACACTGTCTAACTTTCCCAAACATACATATCCACCCAACCAAGGCTTCATTGTTACACCATACTTGTCAAATATATGATCCACCCAGTGCCTGTGCTACCTTAGACTCGAATCCTCTTTTGGTAGCCAAAGTCACCTCATCAAGCTTAGTACAATACTTCATTTTTTCCCATGGTACGATCATCTCACACATGAGATCAATCCCCAAACAATTCTCTTGTCTGTTGTATCTTGGTTAATTTCTCTTCTCCATACTTCTTCCTCCACCATGCCTTACCTTATTTTGCCTCATGGTTAATTTATATGTGCACTCTAATACCCAAACCGATGCATCCCTTGAATTGTTGCATCCCTTCATGGACCCATCTGCCCTATGAGCCAATGTGCCCATTATTTTAGTCACAATATTTGAACCAATACAATTCTTGAGGAAACACGTCCTTTTAGACCAATGTGCCCCATAAGGCATGCTTTTCACCCCATCACTCAATGGGTGTGCTCTTAACTTATGCTTTCTTTTCAAGCCAACACTTCCTCTTTAGACCGACGCATCCCATCTCATGGTCATGTCTCTTGTCGTGTGGTAGCATCCAGTCCATGTCTTTCCACATGACTCTAGCCAACTCTAACTCATCGTGGGTATGCGGTGAGGGTCAATTCGACCTACCTAACATTCCTAGTGTCCCTAACATGCTTACTGTCACCAAGGCAAATGGGTCCATTGCTTGTGCTCATGCCCAAGTAACCCTGCCCTTTTTCTTGTTCAACCCAAGTCTTTGTTTTTTCTAACAAGACAAGTGAGTTCAGTATCCCCTTGGATCCACATGTCACCATCGTCCATCCAAGGTGCTCCTTCCCTTGCCTATAAAGTTGTCACATGCCCAACCCACCCCAACCAATCCCAACCAATCATATCTCTCCTTTATTTCATCAACCAACTCACCCTCAAAGTCTTCCAAAGGAGCATGCACTCGTCGGGGAGGGACCGCGATATCTATGTGGTGGGTGGTGCTCTTGTCACGGAGGGATTTACTATTGGGGGAATGTGATATATGTGATGGGCAGTAGAAGAAGGCATTATATTCAATATAATTTTTCCAACTCTTAAGTCATAGCCCCGAGAGATGTAGAAGGTGTGAAGATAATATTATTAGCGAAGTTGAGAAAGATAGGTTTGAGTCAATATTATGGAGGCTCGGGACATCCATGGAGGGAAATCCTACAGCTTGGAGTCACTGCCTCTTCCGGTATTGAATTGAGTTGGGATTCAATTGCCACCATTAGAAGGAAAACATTGATTTGAAAATTCATTGGTTGCTCCATATGTTGTAAACATGCCAACAAATTTCCACATATGGTCACATGCACATGCATTTAAAATAAATCAGGAATTTTCATACATGAACTCATTGTAAAAAGGTTGTGTAAATTGTGTAATATATTTATGAATTGTTCGTGTAACTATGGGATCTATTCATGATCAGTTTGTGTAACTAAGTGATAGATGTTATATATACGAGCATACCCATAGAGGTGAGAGTGCAAGGTGTGTAGAGAGCAGAGAGTGTGTGAGGAGAGGATGATTGTATGCCTGAGATTGGATATTATAATTCTCCCTTGAATAATAAGAATATCAAATATCATTGCCCATGGTTTTTTCCTGCATTGGGTTTCCACATAAATCACTATGTCAATTGTGTGATTGTTGTTCTCGGTTTTATTCTTGTTTAATATTTCTTGTTGATGGTATGTTTTGCTTTTGCTTCCCAAAAAGTGGTACCATACCAAGTTAAGTAGGTGCCATAGGTAAGCCAAGGCAAATTGTGTAGAGGTTTCCTATGAGTGCAAGAACCTTTGGACGTGTTTCAGGTCATTAATGCTCCCTAGGAAGTGTTAGAGGTACATCGACACTCTCACACTTAATAAATAGGAATTTGTCTTGGATCAACGTGCCTAGTTTGTGAACCACATATCATCAACAAAACGGTGCTCCCCCATACACACTAAAGGAGCATTGATCTCTAAAACTAGCGCTCACATCCAACACTCTCAGGAGCACTGATCTCTAAAACTAGCACTCACGTCCAACACTCTCAGGAGCAATGATTTAAAAAATTAAAGTTTTTACCAAGTCATGGTGTGAAATTCAAATCATTTTGTTTCCTTATGCATAAGATGTGGAGGATTATTAAATAAGTGGTTCAATTTTGTCCGATTTTTATAATAATACAAAAGGTGGAGGAATCAAATTTATGGAGGGAGGTGATATTTTCATAATAAATTAAGGGTGGATATTTAAAAGGTTTTAAGGAATACACATTAAATAATTGTGCTTTGAACTTTTTTTTTAATTAATATTTATTGGGGGTTCATACCATTATTCCTTCGTATTTAAAAGGGTTTGGTTTTATAGGCAATGTTTTGGAGGATTTTTTCTATTAATGGAGAAAGTGTGGAGTTCTAAGTTTGAGGTGGAGAAATTTAGTGGAAAGAAAAGATTTTTGTTATGGAAGCTCAAGATCCAGGGTCTACTTGTGCAACAAGGATTACAAAAGGCATTGGCTGGAAATACAAATAAACTGACAAGCATGACATACAAGGACTTGGAATATCTGGATGCAAGAGCCCTCAATACTATTTTTTTGTGTCTGGTAGATGAAGTATTGTTTAACATCATTGAAGAGAAGAAAACGACAGGTTTGTGGAGAAAACTAGAGAGTTTTTATATGACAAAGAACTTGACGAACAAAATCTTCTTGAAGAGGCAGTTTTACAACTTGCGGATGAAAGAACGTACGAAAATTTTTGATGACTTTAATGTTTTTAATACTTTGATTTGTCAATTATCTAGTATGGAAGTAAAGTAAAAATATGAGGACAAGTTTGTTACACTACTGTGTATGTTTCCTAAGACTTGGGGTCATCCATTCACAACTATGTGGTTTAGAACAACAGATGTCATTGATTATGACATTGTTGTGGGATCTTTGTTGTCTAAGGAGATGAGGAAAATATCCAGTAAAGAAACCTCAATAGCAAAAGGAATGGTGGTCAGAGGTCGATCTACAGAAAGAGTGCAAAATGAGAGGGGTACATCAAGATCTAAGTTAAAAAGAAAAGAAGAGTAAGAAGAAATGTTGGTTCTATGGAAAATATGGGCATCTCAAGAAGGATTGTTGGAAAAGACAAAATGCATCCAAAGAGGACTCCACAAAAGAAGCAAAGGAAGATAATTTAGAAGAAACAATTTTAGGTTCCAGTTCAGGTATTGTTGATTAGGTATTGTCGACTTGTGATGTTTCACATCAGCATCAACATTGGTTGTTAGATTATGGTGTGTCCAACCACATGTGTCTTCATAGAAATTGGTTCTAAACTTACCAATCTATTGATGATGGTGTTTTTTTTATGGGAAATGATTTTTCTTGTAAATTTGTTGGAGTTGGTAGCATCTGGATTAAAATGCATGATGGTTCTATAAGAACATTAACAAATGTAAGGAATTATCCCGAACTAAGAAAGAAATTTATAAATTTGGGAGTTCTATATTTTGTTGGTTACAAGTGTACAACTCAAGGTGGGGTACTGAAGGTGTCGAAAGGCATATTAATAGTCATGAAGGAAAAGAGGATTGAGAACCTTTATTATCTTGAAGGAAGGACAAAAGTAAATCAAACAGTGGTAGCATCTAAAGATGCAAGTGAATCTGTTCATTTATGGAATCGACATTTGGGTCATATGAGAGAGAAAGGGATTAAGATACTGGTTGATTGTAAGTCACTTCCAAGTTTGAAGTTTCTTAATTTCAATTTCTGCAAGTATTCTGTTTTTGGAAAACAGTGTAGACATAAGTTTAAAACAGGAAGGCATATAAGAAAAGGTATACTTGATTACATTCATTCAGATGTTTGGGGACCATCCCCTATAGTTTATTTTGGAGGATCGTCATATTTTGTGGCATTTATAGATGATTAATGTAAAAAGGTTTGGGGTCCTCAAGGTGTAGGATAGTCGGTGATGAAGTGTGTTGTTAAGGCACTCCCTGATGTTAAAGTCAACGATTTGAAACCTATGGGGACAAAAAGTCCAGCCATGTTAAGGGTTGGTGTGGATCAGGCAGTGTTGGATTACTGAGAGGGGGTTGAATCGGTAATAGCATAATTATAATATTTTTTCTTCAAATGTTATATCAATGTAGAATTATTATCCAATAATGAGCAGTAAGAAATAAACAATCACACACATACACAGTACACCAGTGTTTTATGTGGAAACCCAAATCGGGAGAAAACCACAGAATGATTTTTCTTATATGTCTTGAAGAATTACATTCATTGGAAGCACCAACTTCCTTTTTTTTTTAGCTGCAACTGGAAGGAGGCTCCAACCCCATAGTTTCTCAGGCTACAACCTGAGGGAAGCTCCAACTCCCCAATTCTCTGGCTACAACCAGAAGGAGGCTACAACCCCCAAAGTTTTTAGACTACAATTAGAAGGTGGCTACAACCACCTGTCTCTGCCCCGTCCTGCCACCCTGAAGTAGAAGTAGAATGATGGAACCACTGTCACACTATCACTATGAGATATATCGTTGCAAACCTATACCAATAAATCTGAACCTTGCATGAACTTGTACCTCAACCTATAATTAACATGTACCATAAACAAGTGCATCAACCATGCACCAATCTGTAATCAAACTGTACCATAAACAAGTGCATCCAACCATGTATCAAGTATGTACCAATAATGTGTCAACTACTCATCAACTATGACTCATCAATATGTACCAACATCATTAACTATACACCTCATGTATGTGTGCCAACTCATCAACTACTTGTCTCAACCATGTACTCAACTTGTACCACAACCAAAATCCCTCATCAATTTATTCATCCAAATCTGATTTATAGCTCTATAATAGACCTGGTGTATATGATCACATTACTGCATACCTTCCTTAACTTTAAAAACAAGAGACTAGCATTTTCATCAAACTTTTCTTTAGTCTCACATGCCTAGTTTTTTATTAGTCAACAACCCTAAATTGAAGTAATCATAACTTTGAACCTGTAATGTATAAAGATATGAAACTGATATACAATATTCTGCAGTGTGTTTTGCGTAATTCCTCCAAGTGTCACTACTTGTAACCTCTCAGAAAAGGAGTTATAGCAAAAATGACATACCTTGCTAAATTCTGGCTTATTCTAGAGAGAAACCTTGTAGAGCGTTCCCTGCACAACATATTTGATGAACTGATATGAAACTATTACAAAGAATGATAAAGACTACCCCCTAACCATCACATTTGGTCTCACTAAATTTGGATATGTTATGAAGAAGTTATGACATTTTTACCCAAAACACCTGATTTTGACTAGTTTTAGGACTGGCCACAAACCCTATTTTCCACGGAGTGTAACTCAAAAAATACAACGAACCATAAGATCAATTGTTTACCACAGATACTTGGATATGTTTTCTCACTTGCATAGAAATTTCAAAGTCTAAATCATTATAGAAAAAAAGTTATAGCGAAAATGGTGAAATGACCTGTAAATAACATACCTTAGAAAGCACCATCAAAAGAATTTATCCTTCCTTGCATTTCAGCCTTCTTTTCTTCACCTTCACTTAGAATTTTGGTTTATATATCCTTGGTTACCTCAAACACATATAGATATTCAATATGATCAAGTTTGATTCAAATGAGAGAGTCTTGTCTCTTATTTATACTTTTCAAGTAGCTTCCTTAAAAACATCTTCTAGGTCACTTGGCCCACATTCCTTATTTTAGGGTTGGGTGCACTTCTAATTTCTCCATTTAATTTATTATTGAAATAATTTATTTTGTATTCACTTTGAATTATAATACACTCATCACTTCACTTTATTATTTACCTTTTAAAATCTCTTAAACC
>JZKD02S0926138.1:0-13891 GCA_000966675.3 Picea glauca
CATGAGAAACATCCCTTCCATGAATACATACATATGGGTCTTTCAATCACCCATAATCCATCTTGGGTGAGATTACATTGTGCACTCTGTGAGCAATGTTTCCTTCTGGTCTCCAGAAGGGCCGATGGTTTGTAGAGTTTTGCTGGAATCCTAAAGGTAGAACCCGAGTCAGCCCAAACATCCAACACTCCATCCTAAAATAAGGCATAAAATACTTTATGCCTTAGTCTTTCATTTGATAGGACATAGTGGGAGTTTTAACAAAAAAAACCTTTTGACGTGGATAAAGGGTAAACCTTGTCTTGTAAAACAAAGAGGTCAAATTGTTAAAAATTTCCTTCTTAAAATGCACACCAGAATGAGGGAAATACACGCCCAATGGTGAAATTGGTATGATTATATAAGGGATATATAGGATTATGAAACAACCATTCCTTGAGATAAATTATGCATGCCCTAAAAGGGGAAAATGCATAAAAATGCATGAAAACAGGGAAGATAAAAAATGCATGCCCTAAAAGGGGAAAATGCATGAAAACAGGGCAGATAAAAAATGCATGCCTTGTGTTGGTAATTGTATGTTGACCTTCTAAACTTGCATGAAAAAAAGTTTTTGTGGAAAATCCATTCCCTGTTAGGAAAAATGCATCCCTCAAGTCAAAATTGCATGTTGAGCATGTGGGATTTCATGTTTACATAATAAGGAAGAATATACACACTTTGTTAATGATAAATGCATTCTTGCACTATAAAATGCACACCCTTGACAAGTTTTTCATCCATATGGTGGAATAAACCCTAAATGGCTCCAACTTAGCCCATATGAATGGTTTCATAGGATTATGAGTGAAAATAGATGTTGATTCATTCTGTATAATTGATACTACCATGTCATATATTCTAAAAACCCCCAACCCATGTTCGAAAAGTTGTTTGGAAACATACTTATGTAGTTAACCTTGTATGTTGAGTCATTTCATGAGTCCCATTATATTAGAAACTATAAGTACTTGTAATTATCCCACACCTATGACTGATCTCAAATGAATGAAATATATCTTTCTTATCCATGTAATTTGATATTGAGTGTGTGTGTAGGTATTGTAGTCGAAAAATTTTGTAATTTTTCTTTCAAAATCACCCTCTAACACATTGTTGGCATGAAGTTCGAAGACTTGGGGTTCAACATTAATTCACGCACAAATACCAAGATACCAACCCTTTCGGTATCACCCACAAGAAGGTGAAGTCTCACTTGAGGTACTTGTGGGGACTGCAGGAACTAGGCTTCCATGATCATGAAGGGAATGGATACCGTTCTAACATTCATTGTTACTTAACATTCATTCAACATGATATATACCATGTGCATGAAATCATAACAACATTATAACATATGACAGATTCATCTTACTTAATCATTCAATACATGCACAAAACCATCATATAATGTATTCATATTATCCATATATGTATTACATTCGTGCCATAAACATAACATGAAAGAAACACATCACACCATACATCATGACAAAGATATTTAACAAGGTTCACCAAAAACTAGGCTACGTCTTCAACGATTGGCTTCTTTTATTATTTAGTCATGTTTAATCGTTACAATTTGTGTGCACTGCACTCATATAAGATACATTAGTTCTTCCCCAAAATTCCCTAGTCATTCACGCATACAGTGCACACTTATCTCATTCTCCAATCATACTCCCGAACTCTACTCATACCCTTTTCTCATTCAATATCACACTCATTTCTGACTCCAAAAACTACTTAATGTTACTTTCTACCCAAAACCCATACATATTTATACATTGATATTAGGAATAATCCCAATACAAAATGGAACAAAAGGTATAACTACTAGTAACTAGATTCATGCTTCCATGAGACAGTAACAATGACAAAGGTAGAGTGACAGAGACAGTGGAACAATTGTAGTGATAGTGACAGTGATTTTCACAGTGATAGTTGGTCTACACTTATATTTCAATGCTACAGGATGGGGCAAGGCTAGGTGTTTGTAGACACCTTCCGGTTGGAGCTAGAGAACTTAGGGGGTTTTATCATCCTTTTGGTTGGAGCTAGATAATTCAAGGAGTTGTAGCTTCCTTCAGGTTGGAGCCAGAGAATTCGATTTGTAGATTCCTTCAGGTTGTAGCCTAAGAATAGGGGGTTGGATACTCCTTCTAGTTATAGCTGGAAAATCAGGAAGTTGGTGTTTCAACTGAATGTATTCTTTTGATATATAAGAAACACATTCTATTGTTTTATCTCATTTGGGTTTCCACATAAATTATGGTGTACTATGTATCTATTATGATGTAATATTTCATATGATGATATTATTGATGATATATTGAATGCTAATGATAAACTATTGAATATTGTTGAAGAATGTACTGTGGTTAAAAGTAACAAAATTGCTCATTATTGATTCTCAGCCCCTCTCAGTAATCCAACATATGACGAAGAACCTTGTGATGCACACATCTTGTTACTTGATCAGTTTGATATCTACTAATTTGACATTGTTGGAATTTCATTTCCGATGCATATTTTCCATAAAATATAATATGATCATTAGGACATGCATCAATAACTTGATACTCCATTTAAATATCTTTCATAATGAAAGATAATTCTTGGTATGTGTGAGGTAAATTATTTGATGATGGTAAGAGAAATTCACCTAACAATCTACAACACTAAATGTAACTGGTTAATGTAAATAATATTAATTATGAATATTTCGTCCTTAATTTACACATTGATTAACACTAAAAATAGAGAAAAAAGGTATATATTTTATGTATATGTGATGAATTATATTGCATACCTTACGATATGGGTGAGACAAGTGTTTGAAAAAGCATTCAATACCTTCAATTTCACTAACAATAATATAGAAGAGAGAATATTTGTCCTTGAGCCTTCATAAATGGTTGTTGTTACTTCTTAAGCAGAGGTACATCATGAATATCATCAAAATTGTCAACCATTGAAGAAAAGGTGTTTTGGATCAATCTATTTATACCATCATTCTCAATTGTATTATCAGTGTCATCTTACATAGGATTAAATTCATCTCCAATATTCTCTCCATATTTCTCAGCGTGTACAATAGGATTTTTACTAATACTTGGCACATTCCCAAGATCGCCCTTTGAATGCTCTTTCTTTATACTTAAAAACCATCAAATAATATTAGTGTATGTAACAAATATTAAAAAGATACAAAGTTCTACGAATACAATAAATACAAAAACATATAATAAGTAACTTACCAAGGGATGATATTCTTACTCCCCTTCAGCATGCCCAAATTGTCTACAATGTCTTTCGGATGTTGTTATTAAAAGTATTCTTCTATTGAAGCCCCTACATTGAGTGCAAGGGAAATAACATTTATTATCACCATTTTCATTCAACGTCACAAATACACTTTGAAGCATCCTATCATTTTCCTCTCGAGTAAGGTTATATGGAATAGTAATTAATTATTAAAACAAAATCCAATGAAGAAATATAAGTACAATATATGAATATATTCAACCAATTTCACACATTTAAATGCATTTCTATAGGCCAAAAAACTCTATCCACATAATAGAGAGGAAGAGGAGATACAACCCCATGTGAGAGGAAGAGGAAAGGGAAAACATTTTGTGGTTTCCATTTCATTAAATAGTTGGTGAAAATCCTTCCAACATTTGTAAACATTTTTTTAAATGGTTGGCATGCATCCTCCAAACTTTCACACTGTGTCAAAATCCAATATTGTTGAAATTAGGGAAAGGGAACAAAATTGAGATATAAACCTAGTATACAATATTTAGGGTTTACAACATATCCATAGTCCTGTATCTTGTAACTTGTGAATTAAAAACACCATGCATGGATTTATATTCCTAGGGCATGCATTTTTCATCATGCCCTGTTTTCATGCTTTTTTCTGCATTTTCCCCTTTATGCATTTTTTTGCATTTATAAGACAATTTTTATCCCCTATGAAAATAAGAGTTTTTCTTCTTTTAAAATAAAAAAATAATGGTATCAAAATATGTAAAATGATAAAATACAAACTCCATAATTCGAATCACTCAATTTGCAGTTCATATGAGTCCTAGCCATGCATTTTGTAGCAAGACAATTTTACCCTCCATTTTACAAAAAGTCTTCAATGTTGGTTCAAGGTAGAAGTCCTCTTTCATTTGAAACTACACTTGGAGTGGTATATATAGGTTTATAATGTTATTATATTCACCCTGAATATTTTATAACTAAATTTGGAGCTATATAGAATCATGGGCATGCATTTCCATTAGGTCATTTTCTATTGTTTTGGTCTTTCAATTTACAAGGCAGATTTTGCCTCTTTTACATAGTAACCACATTTATGTTTGAAAATAAAATAAAAAAATATGTACACTAGTGTAAATTATCTAATACACCCTCATAAACTTGAATCACTCAATTTGGAGGTGTTTTGAGACCTGGGCATGCATTTTTGTGAAGTCTGGTGTACATTTTGCAAAAGGGAAAAAATTACAGTTTAAAAGAAAAAAGATGTATTTCTTAAGTGTGAGTGTGCATTTTCAGATGTGGAGGCTCTAACAAGCTTGAATTAGGGTTTAATGGAATAGCAAAAACTAAATCCTATTGTTTAATTCAAAAATAGAAACCCTAATCCTAATCTTCGATATCATCATAATTCGAGAACATTGTCATCTACACCTGGCTCACCTTCCTCAACTTATTCATCTAACATGTCTACCTACTCCTCTGCATCATATTCTCCTTCAATATAATCTTGGTCTAGAGATGTCATATATAGTGATTCCATCCCATAAATCTAGTACCTCGTCGACAAGAGGCTCAATATATACATTATTATGTTTAATTTTGTACTTACCTAATTGATTGAAAATACACATAATTACTATTTTGTGTGTGTGTGTGTAAGAAATAAATTATACAACAAACAAGAAAAATGAAATTTAATTCCTCTCTTATATGATAAATGGATAATAAAGGATATTAAATCTTAAAAAAATGTCTCAAAAATGTGGAATTCAGTTATGTAATCCTTCCATTATTTGCCAAATGGTTAGCATGAATAATTAGTAATGGAGACAATATGAGGATTGGATAGGTGGGAAATGTTAGAAATTGGGTTCAATGCTTCCCATGAGTTTCACAACATGGGTTAGTATCCTCTCATGGGTCCTAACTCTGACAATTTTGGAGGAGACTAATGCCTATGGGTTTTGGTCTAACAACAGTCGCAGTAAAAAAAATGGTATCAGAGTGACATGTCTTGAGTTTAAAACTTGTCTGGTACGCACTAGGGGATAGATTATTGGACATTCGGTTTAGTGCTTCCTGCTAGTTTCACGACATGGGTTAATCCCCTCCCATGGATCCTAAATCCAATTATTGTTGCACAGACTAATTCTTGCAGGTTTTTCTCTAACGACATTCATAGTCCAATAGGAAATTGTAAAATCCCCATGTTGGTGGAGGCTATTTTGGGGAAATGTGCATCAATTTTGGAATATAGTTGAGAAAGGGACTACAAATGGAGCATGTGCCTGAAGTCAAGGAAAACAAATGCATCGGGAAATAAGGAAAACCATTTCGAGGAAGAGGAAAGGTAAAGCAGAAAGAAGGACAGTGCGACGAGGAAACGTGTAACACCCCAGGTTTCAAACCCCCATTTTAAATAATGTATTGTTACAATGCTGAGAGGCCTAAGTGCCCAAATGAGGCTGAGAGGCCTGAGTGCCCTTATGCCCAAGAAATGTAATTTTTTAATCATTAATAATAATAAACACATCGCTGACTACTAGAAGGACAAGGACTAGAGTTATAGGGGGCTATGATTCCACAAGAGAGGAGGCTTGAGGGGATAAGTGTTTATTCCTATGTTAATTACCCTTTTTGCCTAAGGGAGGAGATTGATTACGTGAGCTTCTTGGGTTACTTAAATCCTCCTCTATTCTGATGGGTGGGTTCAATTGATGTCTTGTTCGTTAATTTTCCTGTGCGTTCATTCATTTCCCTCACAAAATTTCATGCACTCACTCACCCATTCATTTATCCATCCTCACCTACATCCTAGATTGGAAAAGGGAACCTAACAACTGAGAATTAGCCATGGGATATTTGGCTGTAATGGTCACTGGTGCAATCCATCCATGACCTAGGACCTGCATGTCTGAGATGCGTTGGCATGTACCCTGTTTTTCTCACAATTGCTAGTCCTGAGAGTTCCATCATTGAGATTATGGACCAGCTATGCTAGAAAATAAGGAGAAGGACTACCTGAGGGATTGCATGGTAGAGAAGGGTGGAAGTCCATTCTCTTGGGGAGGTGTAGGCTAGGTAGAGGAGATATGGGTACTTGTATTGTTGTGGGTGCTGGGAAACCTGTGAGAGCTTGAGAGATTACTAGTTTGGGAACCCAAGTACACTATGGAACCATCCTTATGGATTCATAGCCCTAGCTTGGGGGTGACATTGTTGTTGAGATTTGGAGTAGTGGTGTCTATGGTTGGGTGGAATGTCCTTGGTCTGCATCCAGTTGGTGTCACCTATTTATAAAGATAAGTGCTCTTTGTTGTGATATTATTATCTATGTATGAATGTATTCTGATGTGTATTTTAAATTATCATTTAACTAAATCATATATTATGCACGCTTGCTAGATATTGTTGTGTATGTCGTTAAATTCTTTTCATTTATGCATCTTGAAATTTTAAAAAGGTATCGGTAAGAGAAAGAATCCAAGGGTGGGCTTGAAGGTAGCATACCTTGGCCTGTGGGTGGATGGTGATGTTACAGTTTGGTATCAGAGCTTCTGGTTGAAACACCAAGCCAGTATGGGCTGGGTCTGTTGGTCAGAGTCTCGGGGTCAAGATCGAATTCTGACCATGAATTTGAAAATCTTAGGAGGAATTGCATTGCAGAATATATGTAGGAGACAGAATGTCGGAGACCCGTTGTAAGGGGTTGGAAGGATCATTGCCATCCCTCTTCGAATTTAGGAGCGATATCCATCGTAGGATCAGGAGAGATCCAAGATCGTTCGATTGGAGGACAGGTGAACAAGGGTCATCTGATGAAAAAGAAGAAAGGGATAAGGTCACAACCATCAGATCCCATGGAGAGTGAGATCAACAGATATGAGGCATTGCGAGGAACCAAGTTGCACGAGAGATAATTTCCAAAGGCAATCCCGCAATACAAACAACAGTTTCACCAAGGGTTTATGTGTCAGCATCAAGGAAATTGTGGGGCGAAAAGCGAGTTACTCCAAACCATTGATGCATGCACCCACAAATTGAAAGGCATGCTGTGATGTGACTTGCTAGTGCTCGAACATCAAAACTTCATATAGCCAAAGTATTTTGGGGCCATCCATCATCAAGGAGAGATAGGTGGCATGAGATCCACAACTCCTGAAGTTGTAGGCAAGGAGGAGATGAAACAACCGAAGTAGATCCTGACTGTCGATCACCAAGAGGTACGTGTCAGCAGATTAGTAACTCTGAAGAAATATGTTCAAGAGTTTTTCAGTTGAGGTTTGAAACTCTCGACTCCTGAAGCGCCAAAGAGCTGAAGTAAATCTCAAGCATTGGATCATCCAAGGTGAATTTGAGCTTTCTGATCCAGAAGATATGTGGTGTAAATCTATGGATTTCGGGTGAAGGCCTAAAGTAATCCTCAACCATATGATTCAAGGGGACACATGGTAGAGTCTCGTGTACTTTGAGGAGTTTTGAAAGTTGATATTTCCATAGTCCAAAGACCCGAAGTGAGCCTCAACCATCAGATTAAGGAATAGACATGCTGCAGATCCATGGACTCTGGGTGAAGACCCGAAGTGAATCTTAGTTGTCTGATCCAGGAGGACACATGGCGACAGATTGGCTAGTTCAAGAATTTAGAGTTCAAGAGAATTGGAAGTGTGCTAGTATGGAAACTTCCGAAGTCCCAATGCCCAAAGATCTGAAGTGATGGGGAATGATGATGTCACCTAGAGGTGATGTTGATCCTGGAATTCCTAAAGTGACGTGGCCTGTGAATGTCACCTTAGATGACGTGGACACATGGGATGTGTGCCATGTATTAGTAAGTTTTGAGCATGAGGAGTATTGAAATGTCAGTTAAAACGTGACATGTGTCACCCGCCTGATTGGGCCACATGTCTTCTTCCAGTATTTTACCACGTGGCGATAGATCATGCAATCCAAAGACTAGGCACTCCAGTGGGGAAGGATGTGACAGGCTGCATTGGGTCAAAAAATCCTGAAGGCCCGAAGTCTGGAGTACATATATACCATTGATTCCAGAAGACACACGTCGAAGGATCATTGACTTCGGATGAAAGCACTCCAGAAGAAAGTGTAGGAGGAAATTTTTGAAACTTCCAAAACCCAAAGAGCCGAAGTGATTCATAGTCATTGATCTATGGGAGGAAACTCATCGACAGATCATGAACTCTACGTAAAAGTGTTCCAAGAGGAGGCAAGAAAGGAAATTTGAGACTCCTGAAGCACATAGTCCCGAAGTAGATCTCGATCGTTGATTGTGAAAGAGGATGAGGACCATTGATCTGGTCCTGGATGAAAGTCCCGAAGTCCCAAAGCTTTGGAAAAACACATTTTCAACTAAGCGCAAAGTCATGGCTGTGGTCATATGTAGATTGAGAGCTGAGGAAAGGAGGGATAAGGGCCGAATTGGTCGTATTCAAGACAAAAAAGTGCTAAGGAAGGATTTAGCCGCGGTTTCTAGTCGTGGTCACCTGGGAAGGTTATTTGAAGGAAGCACTTGTGTAGGATGAAATTTTTTGTCAGCCAAGGATAACAGGACACTGCTATTTTCGGAGGATGGGGATATGATCTCCATGAAGAAAAGAGAAAGAGACATGTATCATGGTTTGGAAATTTTGTTTATCATATGCATAATTCTAACAAAATGGTCGCTTGCACATTTTGCAGAATTAAGGGGTTTAAACACCTCAACTCAGGATGCATATTGAGGAAATGGAAGAAGGTGAGGGAGCCTCTAGTCATGATAAGGAGGCCGAAGTCCAAAATACCAGAGTTGGTAATGCAGAGACAGAGTCCAATGGATGCAAGGGAAAAGGAGAGAAGGAAACGTTAATAGAAACGGTAAGAATCCTGAAGATGGAAGTGCAAAGCTACAAATAAGACAATGAGAGACCGATGAGAGAGAAAAAATAGAAAAATGTTCAAGTGTTGCAGACACAAACGAAGAAGGGATCAAACTCAAGACAAGAGGAAGAAGTCAGGTGCCATGAAAGAAGGGATGATCGTGGAAGAGATGGTTGTTCCAGAAGTGATAGCAGAGCTCATGGAGACCACTCACCTCCTTACTCAGAAAGAAAATTTTATGCATCAAATGACCCTATAAGCAGCCCATAGGTGTCTCCTGTTAGAAACCAAAAAAGGAAACAAGAGGTAGATAGTTTTCAAGGAGATTTGAGGAAACTCAATCCACCTTCCTTTGAGGGTGAAAGAGAAAGGGAAGATGATGTCAAAGCATGGTTTCTTGGGCTTAGGAGATATTTTTTGTTGCATAACTATTCATCCAACCTGGAAGCTAGGATTTCCACCTACCATTTACACAGGAAAATTGCAATGTGGTGGGATCAACTGAAGAAAGTGGAACATGTTAATGAAATTAGGATCACTTGGAAGTAGTTCAAGAAGTACTTCCAGAAGGAGTACCTCTTAGAGCATTTCTATGACAAGAAAATGCAGGAGTTCTTTGAACTCCGGTTGGGAATCATGACTATAGCATAATACGAGAAGAAGTTCTTGGGATTTTTAAAGTATGTCAGGTTCATTAGTGATGCGAAAGTGAAAATACAGAGATTTCTAAGTGGACTGCAAGCTTTTTATAAGAAAAAGATCATGTATGATGAACCCAAGAACTTGATGGAGGCCATCAGGAAGGATAAATACCTGTATGAGCAAGGCCAAGGAAGAGAATATATGCAAAAATCTTGGAACGACAAGAAAAATGTGAAGTCCAATCAGAGGAGGAAAGGATTCAAACCTTCCTTCAATAGGAATGAGCCTAATAGAAATCATCAAGATCAGTATGCTAAGGGAGATTTCAAGAAGGCGGACTCCTTGGGAAAAAGGGGAAGACCACCAATCCAATGCTAGGGATGCAAGGAAGATCACTTGTACAAGGATTTCCCACATAGAAAGGACAGAGTGAAGACTGTGCACAACATCCAAGAAGCTACAATAGTCGAAGATATGGGAAAAATCTATGCATCTTTAAATGATCGCCGAGAAGAGTACTAGTCCAATATGATCGAGGTGGAAGGTAAGATCATAAATCATCCTGTTGCTATTTTGATTGATTCATGAGCAATTCATTGCTACATTGATCCTAATATAGTGGATAGATTACATTTGGATAAAAGTAGACTTGGAAAAGAATGTTTGGTTCAATTAGCCACTAGAACCAAAAGAAGAATCCATGATATGGTCAGAGGTTGTTCCATAAGTCTTAATGGCGTGAATACTAGTATTGATATAAATATCATACCATTAGGGTATTATTATATTTTGATTGGAATGGATTGGTTGGAAAAGCATCATGTTGTCCTAGATTTTCATAACGAGACATTTACATGCCTTGATGGAAATGGAAAACAGAGCATTGTGAAAGGAGTTCCAAGAGCCATCTCTATAAGGGATATTTCATCCTTACATCTAAAAAGCTTTTTTAGGAAAGGATGTCTATTGTATGCAGCCCATGTGAAACATTCAGATAATACAAAGGGGACAAGCCTTGAATATTTCTCGATACTACAGGAATTTGAAGATGTATTCCAAGAAATACCTGGATTACCACCAACAAGGGAGATAGATTTTTCAATTGATTTAGTGCCAGGAGTTGCCCCAGTGTAAAAAACACCTTACATAATGAGCACACCAGAGTTAAAAGAATTACAAATGCAGTTGGAGGATTTTTTGAAGAAAGGGTACATACGTCCAAGTGTTTCACCATGGGGAGAACCATTACTTTTTTTCAAAAAGAAGGATGGAACCTTGAGGCTGTGTATTGAATTTCGATAACTGAACAAGTAAACTATAAAGAACAAGTATCCTCTACCATGAATTGATGACCTCTTTGATCAGATAAGAGGAGCAAAGATATTCTCAAAGATTGACCTGAGGGCAGGATACCATTAGGTAAGAATCAAGGAAGAAGACATTCATAAGACAACCTTTAGGACTAGGTATAGGCATTATGAATTTGTAGTTGTGACATTTGGAATGACCAATGCACCAACTGTCTTCATGTGCTTAATGAATGGCATATTCAAGAACTATTTGGATACATTTTTCATAGTATTCTTGGATGACATACTTATCTATTCTAAGTCTGAAGAGGAGCATGGACATCACTTAAGACTAGTATTGCAAGTACTGAGAGAACATCAATTGTATGCCAAGTTGAGTAAGTGTTCTTTTTATAAAAAACAGATCCATTACTTGGGACACATTATTTCAGAGCAGGGCATAGCAGTAGATCCAGAGAAGATAAAATCCATTAGAGGATGGCCAACACCCATAAATGTGTCAGACATCAGATATTTTATGGGATTAACTGGCTACTACAGAAGTTTCATAGTAGGGTTCTCTAAGATTTATCATCCCATCACTTCTTCGCAAAATAATGGAACTAAATTTGAATGGACACTCAAGTGTGAAAATAATTTTAATTTTTTGAAGGAATTACTTACTAGTGCACCTGTGTTAAAGATTGTTGACCCAAATGAATGTTTTTTGGTATGTACAGATGCATGTAAGGAAGGACTTGGGGGATTCCTCACACAAAATGGACATGTCATTGGATATGAGTCCAGAAAGCTTAAGGAACATGAGAGGGACTATGCCATGCATGACTTGGAACTTGCTGCCATTGTTCACGCCTTGAGGATGTGGAGGCATTATCTCATGGGGAAGAAATTCGAATTAAGGACATACCACATTGGCCTGAAGTATCTTTTTGAACAACCAACATTGAATTCCATGCAAACAATATGGCTGGAATTTTAAAGTGAATATGACTCCAATATCAAGAATATCAAGGGAAAGGAGAATAAATTTTTTGATGCACTTAGTAGAAGATTTCATACCATGCATGCTACTTCTGTCAGTATGCATCAGTTAGAATTGAAGAGCATAATTTTAGATGGTCTTGTTATAGACCAGCATTACCTACAGGTAAAGGAAAACTTACAACAAGGAAATGTACAACAGAAAATAAAGTAGTATGAGATAAAGGAAGACGAATTACTCATGCATAAAAATAGAATCTATGTTCCTAGTTCTGGAGAAATGAGGAATTTGGTACTGGAGGGAATGCATGATGTCCCTTATGTTGGACATCCTGGTTACCAAAAAACAATTACAGTAGTAAGAAACCAATTCTTTTGTCCGGGAATAAATAAGGATGTTTCCGATTACATTGCTCGATGTATGGAATGTCAAAAGGTGAAGGCTAAGCATAGACACCCAATGGGTTTGTTGCAACCATTGCCAATCCCAGAGAAGAAATGGGAAGTGATCACCATAGATTTCATCACAGGATTACCCATAACAAATAAGCAACATGATTCGATCATGGTGGTGGTTGACAAATTAACAAAGTCTTTTCATTTTGTGCCTGTGAAGACAACACATACAACGGATAATATTGCAGAAATTTTCATGAAGGAAATTGCTAGGTTACATGGGATACCTAGTACAATTGTCTCAGACAGAGATACAAAGTTTACCTCCAGTTTCTGGAGGGGATTGTTTAAAGGATTTGGCAGAAATTTAAACTTTAGCACAACATATCATCCCTAGACAGATGGGCAAACAGAGAGGGTCAATCGAATAATTAAAGACATGCTGAGAACGTATGTGATTGATAAGCCATCTAAGTGGGAAGATTACTTACACTTGGTTGAGTTTGCATATAATAATGGGTATCAAGCTTCATTGAAAATGAGCCCATTTGAATCTTTGTATGGTAGGAAATGCGATACTCCAGTAAGTTGGGATAACCCAATAGATAGAGTGGTACTTGGGCCGGAGTTGCTTAGGGAAATGGAAGACCAGGTGGTTAAGATCAAGAAGAATTTAAAGGTAGCTCAAGATAGACAAAATTTTTATGTAGACAAGAACAAAACAATTAGATAATTTAAATTAGGGGAGCATGTACTTTTGAAAGTGAATCCCAAGAAAATCTCTTTGAAATTGGGTAGTTGTACAAAGCTAGAAGCCAAATTTTGTGGTCCATTTGAAATATTGGACAGAATAGGGCCAGTTGCATACATCCTTACACTGCCTTCTTCCATGACTGTGAATAATGTATTTCATGAATCTTTACTAAAGAAATATGTACATGACCCTAACCATGTTATTAATTGGTATCTAATTCAGGTAGAGATAGAGGGATATTTTCAGGTCCAACCAGTGCAGGTATTGGACAAAAGGGTCAAAATTCTCTGGAATCGAGTTATAGAGATGGTAAAAGTTTAGTGGACCTGCTACGGTTCTGAAGATGCTACCTGGGAGCATGAATATGCCATGCAGGTAGAGTACCCGCAGATTTTTGAATAAATTTGATATTTTGATCTCTATTTTGTATATGCACTGAAGACAGTTCCAATATAAGGGGGAGGGGATGTAACACCTTGGGTTTCAAAGCCCCATTTTAAATAAGGTATTTTTACAATGCTGAGAGGCCTTAGTGCCCAAACAATTATTAAAGGGCCAATATGCCCAAGAAATGTAATGTTTTAATCATTATTAATAATAAACACATAGCTGG
>JZKD02S0926160.1:3172-13891 GCA_000966675.3 Picea glauca
CCCTCCCTACCATTAAAGGCAGAAAGGTCGGGGGGGTCTGATATTCTTTGTCGACCATAGATTTGAGCACGTCTAAATCGACCGTTGATATTAGCGCGCCTTTTAGCACAAAGTGCCAAAACTGACATATCACCACAAAACTTAGGATAACAACATTTTATGGGTTTTTCTAACTCCCCTTTCTTTATTTTGTCACCAAGGGGTCAAACATACATCATTTCAACTCAAATCAAAGGCATTTAATCACCCTTTCATCAATTTTATTGAAATAAGACATGCTAACCTACATCCTAATCTAGTTACCTAACACATTAACATAGATTAAACTATTGGGTAAAAAATTACTCTAACCTAAGACATTTGACCAAGCTTAAATTGTTTGATCAAACTTATTCACTAACCTATCTAATTTGGCTAAGATTAAATTGTTTAGCCAAATTTATTCACTATCCTATCTCCATAAATTGAAAGAGCTTGATCATGGTTAGACAGTATGAATCAATCCAAATTATTTCATGGGGTTTTATCATTTTATTTTCTATTTTTATATCCTCTTTTGATTTTTTGTATTTTTTCTTTTCTTTTCTTTTTCTTTTTCTTTGTGAATCATTTACATAATAAAATATTATGTACAATATAATGCAACTAGAAGAAAATATTATAATCACCAAGTGATCCTATGAAACATAGGGTTATAACAATGGCTCCACTTGGGGATGGTGCTTTCCTTCTGAGGTGCCAAGAATCTAGCTGCCTGCTTCTTTGAATCTCCTTCCTCGGTGCTTTTTCTGTATCCTGATCTGCTTTATTCTAATTATAAATTTGGTGATCTAGATTAGTGGCTCAGGGCCTTCTCTTCGGGCTTCAACCATATGATAAAAAATCACCTCACACGTGGCATAAAAGTAAAAGTAAAAGTGGTTTGTACAATGGGATGAGTGACTAAGATCTTCATTCTAGTGGAACATAATGTTTGAGCATCCTGCCATTTATAGGTCCTCGTGGCAGTTCTGCTCCATCACTGTCCTTGAATAAGAATGCATTGTTTCCTCTATATGCCTAGATGATGTAAGGGCCTTTCCACAAACTGTCTAACTTTCCATGCTTTCCCTTGTCCTCATTTCTTGAATCCCATTTTAGTACCATATCACCCAATTCGAAATCATCCTCCTTGGTTCTTCTGTCATAAATATTCTTAATGCTCTCTTGGATTACCTCTGTTTGGTTATACACCTCCTCTCTAAACTGTTGGAGTTGGATCATCTGATTGTTTCTTCTTTGAATATCATTAGGCTCTGCCTGTACTTCTTGCAACAAATTCATAACAAGAACACCCAAATAGGTGGGGAAAACAACATCAATTCCATATACCAACTGATATGGGGACATACCAATTGATCTTTTTGTGGTTAGTATGTCAACCCAAAGTGCATGAACCAACTTGTTGTGCCAAGATTTCTTATTTTCCTGCAACATCTTCTTTATGATATTTACCAAAAATTTATTTGAGGACTCAGCTAACCCATTTATTTGAGGGTAATAGGTTGTGGAGTGTCCCAAAGTAATTTGGTACTTGCTGCAAAATTCTACTAGCTTTTTTGATCTGAAAGTTGTTGCATTATTAGTTATAATCTTCCTAGGGAATCCAAAATGAGATAAAATATCAGTTTCCAAAAATTTAATAATGAAGTAGTATAAATTTCCTGAAGAGTGCAACTTCAATCCACTTTGTGAAGTAGTCTATAGCTGTGAGGATCGACTTATGCTGACCTGATGAGGGTGGGTGAATCTCGCCAAAAAATTCCAAACCCCATTGTTGGAATGGAGCTTCCACATAAATAGGTTTCAAGGGTAAAGACAAAAGTTTCCTTTTGCCTTCAAAGACCTGACACTTGTGACAGGAGGTTACCTTTTTATGGACATCTGCAAACAAGGTGGGCCAGTAAAAACTAGCTCTAAGGATATTGTTAGTAGTATCCTTCCAATTTAAATGCCCACCACAATCACCTTCATGGAAATCCTGCAATTCTTTGTCAGCTTCATCTTTTAATAAAAAATTAAATAAAATTCCCCCAGCATTTTTCCAGTAAAGATCTCCATTTGGAATGCAATATTTCAAAGATTTAAGTTTTAAGAATCTAGATTTAGTCTTAGTTAGACCAGGAGGATCTTGTAAATTATGCAATACAAAGATAAGTTTTGCATACCATGGAGAATTTGAGAATACCTCTTTGACATGTGGATTCACCTGCTTTCCTTGTTCATCAAGCACATCTAAATTTTTAATATCTAAAGCATAAAAATTTGATTCAGCTGTCAGTTTGGCCAAACCTTGACCCTTGATCAGTTTAATTGGTTTGATTTCTATGTCATATTCTAGGATCACAATGATCCATTTCCCTTTCCTACCATCTAGGTTATCATGAGTCAAAATGTCTTTCACCACTGCATTTGGAACATAATCAATGGTATGTGAATGGAGAATGTAAACCCTAAAATCTTTAATTGCTTTTACCAAGGAAAAAACATGTTTCTCCATTATGTTGTAGTTCAGTGAAGCATCTCTCAATGACTTTCTGAAAAAGGCTATGGGATGTTCATGGCCTTCATTGTTTTTCTACAAAAGGACCGTTGCAATGGTGTGTTCAGATGCAAAAGAGAATAAATAGAAATATTTAGTGTAATCTGGATTGATTAATACAGGGGCTTGTGTAAGTGCATGTTTTACTTTCTCAAAGGACTGTTTAGCTTCTATGTTCCACTTTATTTTGGTATATTTTTTAAGCATATTTGTAATGTTCCTGAGGAGTTCTGCCAAATTGGGTATGAATCTTCTCAGAAAANCCCTCCCTACCATTAAAGGCAGAAAGGTCGGGGGGGTCTGATATTCTTTGTCGACCATAGATTTGAGCACGTCTAAATCGACCGTTGATATTAGCGCGCCTTTTAGCACAAAGTGCCAAAACTGACATATCACCACAAAACTTAGGATAACAACATTTTATGGGTTTTTCTAACTCCCCTTTCTTTATTTTGTCACCAAGGGGTCAAACATACATCATTTCAACTCAAATCAAAGGCATTTAATCACCCTTTCATCAATTTTATTGAAATAAGACATGCTAACCTACATCCTAATCTAGTTACCTAACACATTAACATAGATTAAACTATTGGGTAAAAAATTACTCTAACCTAAGACATTTGACCAAGCTTAAATTGTTTGATCAAACTTATTCACTAACCTATCTAATTTGGCTAAGATTAAATTGTTTAGCCAAATTTATTCACTATCCTATCTCCATAAATTGAAAGAGCTTGATCATGGTTAGACAGTATGAATCAATCCAAATTATTTCATGGGGTTTTATCATTTTATTTTCTATTTTTATATCCTCTTTTGATTTTTTGTATTTTTTCTTTTCTTTTCTTTTTCTTTTTCTTTGTGAATCATTTACATAATAAAATATTATGTACAATATAATGCAACTAGAAGAAAATATTATAATCACCAAGTGATCCTATGAAACATAGGGTTATAACAATGGCTCCACTTGGGGATGGTGCTTTCCTTCTGAGGTGCCAAGAATCTAACTGCCTGCTTCTTTGAATCTCCTTCCTCGGTGCTTTTTCTGTATCCTGATCTGCTTTATTCTAATTATAAATTTGGTGATCCATATTAGTGGCTCAGGGCCTTCTCTTCGAGCTTCAACCATATGATAAAAAATCACCTCACACATGACATAAAAGTAAAAGTAAAAGTGGTTTGTACAATGGGATGAGTGACTAAGATCTTCATTCTAGTGGAACATAATGTTTGAGCATCCTGCCATTTATAGGTCCTCGTGGCAATTCTGCTCCATCACTGTCCTTGAATAAGAATTCATTGTTTCCTCTATATGCCTAGATGATGTAAGGGCCTTTCCATAAACTGTCGAACTTTCCATGCTTTCCCTTGTCCTCATTTCTTGAATCCCATTTTAGTACCATATCACCCAATTCGAAATCATCCTCCTTGGTTCTTCTGTCATAAATATTCTTAATGCTCTCTTGGATTACCTCTGTTTGGTTATACACCTCCTCTCTAAACTGTTGGAGTTGGATCATCTGATTGTTTCTTCTTTGAATATCATTAGGCTCTGCCTGTACTTCTTGCAACAAATTCATAACAAGAACACCCAAATAGGTGGGGAAAACAACATCAATTCCATATACCAACTGATATGGGGACATACCAATTGATCTTTTTGTGGTTAGTATGTCAACCCAAAGTGCATGAACCAACTTGTTGTGCCAAGATTTCTTATTTTCCTGCAACATCTTCTTTATGATATTTACCAAAAATTTATTTGAGGACTCAGCTAACCCATTTATTTGAGGGTAATAGGTTGTGGAGTGTCCCAAAGTAATTTGGTACTTGCTGCAAAATTCTACTAGCTTTTTTGATCTGAAAGTTGTTGCATTATTAGTTATAATCTTCCTAGGGAATCCAAAATGAGATAAAATATCAGTTTCCAAAAATTTAATAATGAAGTAGTATAAATTTCCTGAAGAGTGCAACTTCAATCCACTTTGTGAAGTAGTCTATAGCTGTGAGGATCGACTTATGCTGACCTGATGAGGGTGGGTGAATCTCGCCAAAAAATTCCAAACCCCATTGTTGGAATGGAGCTTCCACATAAATAGGTTTCAAGGGTAAAGACAAAAGTTTCCTTTTGCCTTCAAAGACCTGACACTTGTGACAGGAGGTTACCTTTTTATGGACATCTGCAAACAAGGTGGGCCAGTAAAAACTAGCTCTAAGGATATTGTTAGTAGTATCCTTCCAATTTAAATGCCCACCACAATCACCTTCATGGAAATCCTGCAATTCTTTGTCAGCTTCATCTTTTAATAAAAAATTAAATAAAATTCCCCCAGCATTTTTCCAGTAAAGATCTCCATTTGGAATGCAATATTTCAAAGATTTAAGTTTTAAGAATCTAGATTTAGTCTTAGTTAGACCAGGAGGATCTTGTAAATTATGCAATACAAAGATAAGTTTTGCATACCATGGAGAATTTGAGAATACCTCTTTGACATGTGGATTCACCTGCTTTCCTTGTTCATCAAGCACATCTAAATTTTTAATATCTAAAGCATAAAAATTTGATTCAGCTGTCAGTTTGGCCAAACCTTGACCCTTGATCAGTTTAATTGGTTTGATTTCTATGTCATATTCTAGGATCACAATGATCCATTTCCCTTTCCTACCATCTAGGTTATCATGAGTCAAAATGTCTTTCACCACTGCATTTGGAACATAATCAATGGTATGTGAATGGAGAATGTAAACCCTAAAATCTTTAATTGCTTTTACCAAGGAAAAAACATGTTTCTCCATTATGTTGTAGTTCAGTGAAGCATCTCTCAATGACTTTCTGAAAAAGGCTATGGGATGTTCATGGCCTTCATTGTTTTTCTACAAAAGGACCGTTGCAATGGTGTGTTCAGATGCAAAAGAGAATAAATAGAAATATTTAGTGTAATCTGGATTGATTAATACAGGGGCTTGTGTAAGTGCATGTTTTACTTTCTCAAAGGACTGTTTAGCTTCTATGTTCCACTTTATTTTGGTATATTTTTTAAGCATATTTGTAATGTTCCTGAGGAGTTCTGCCAAATTGGGTATGAATCTTCTCAGAAAAWTTATTTTTCCTATGAAGGATTGCAATTCCTTAATGTTCCTAGGATGGTCTAACTTTTGGATGGCCATAATTMTGYTGGGGTCGATCTTGATTCCATATTTAGAGATTATATGCCCTATCAGTTTGCCTTCTTCTAAACCAAAAATAGTTTTCWTGGGATTTAATGAGATCCCAAACTTTCTGCACTTTTCAAACACTCGTTTGAGGTGTTGTAAATGTTCCTCATCTGATTTTGAATAGATAATAACATCATCCAAGTATATGAATATAAACCTACCAAGATCATCCACAAAGTCAATGTCCATTGCTCTTTGGAATGTGGCACCATCATTCATTAAACCAAAGGGAATTTTCACATACATGAAAGTTCCCCAGGGTGTAGTGAAAGTTGTTTTTTCCTGGTCATCAGGGTGAACGAAGACTTGGTTATAACCAAAAAAACCATCTAGCAAAGAAATCCTACTAGATCCAACCACCTTTTGTAAGATGTTATCCATTTTAGGAAGAGGATAGTTGTCTTTAAGGGAAACCTTGTTGAGGTTTCTGAAATCAATGCAGAGCGTGATTTCTCCAGTTTTCTTTCTAGTAGGAACCACATTGGAAACCCATTTTGAAAATATCAAGGGAACTATTTTTTGGGCATCATAAATTTTCTTTATCTCTTTTTCTATCAGGGGCATTAACTTTGGATTGATCCTCTTAAGTTTCTGCTTGAAAAGATTATGTTCTTCTTTTATTGGGATTTTGTGTTGTATGATACTAGTGTCATAAGACTTTAAATCCTCATAGCTCCAAGCAAAGACATCTACAAATTCCTTGAACAGTTCAATATATTTGTGTTTTTTCTTGGGGGGTAAAGATTTAGATAGTTTAATCATTTTGGTTTTTTCCTCTGTTCCTATATTACATTCCTCAACCTCCTTTCTAGTAGGTTTGATTTTGGGATTTTTTGCTACGTCATTGAAATCAAACAATTCCTCTAAAGGAACCAAACCTCTAGGTAAAACATTATTCTTCAGTTGCAAAATATCCGAGTCTTCATCCTTTTCATTTATTTCATCTAAATATACTTTATTTACACTATCATTTTCTAATTCTAGTTTATTTACATCTTCATCATCTCTATCTACATCAATATTTGTACATTAAAAAACAATTTTAGACTGCAGGAAATCTTCAATTTGTTCATCATTTACAAATACCTGCCAGTACCTGATATTGTCTGGGATGGTCGACCTGCATCTAACCTCTACTATGTATCATTGATTTTGATGGAAAGGTATTTTACATGTGGCTGCCGAAGTAGCCAATCCATCTGCAAGTATGTTATGGCCTCTGGGAATTACCTGTAAGTCAATCTCAGTGAAACATTGTAGAAAATCCAAAACAACATTTCTATAAGATCTGAGCCTAGGGAATTTTGCAGAATACTCACCTTTGATTTGTTTAAATACAAGTTCATAATCACCTCTTACCATAATCTTTTTGGCACCAAGTTTCTTCAATAACTTTAGGCCGAGCATCAATGCTTCATACTCAACTATGTTATTGGTGCATTGGAAATTTAATTTGTAAGAGTGAGTTTTTGAATACCTTGCTTTATGATTATGCACCCATACTCCAGCTCCAACTCCTTCTTTGCTGACAGCTCCATTGAAATCTATACTCCAGAAATTTTCTGCTGATTCATCAGTTTTTGTTGTCACCATTTTAGTTTCCTCAGTGATTACTTGATTTTCCTCCAGGCTAGATGTATCATCTTCTAATTATGCAATTTGACTATCCAAGTCACCATCATTATATAAAATGAAAGAGTCTAGGTTAGAATGAACATAGTACAAAGGATAGTTATGTGGCTTCTCTTGACTGCTGACCATATACTTCATCCGAGTCTCTTTGTACAATCTTCTCTGTTGACTAAATACAGGAATGGTGGCATAGGATATGTCTAACTGTAAAGTACCCTTTAACTTGGCACCCCATGATCTAGATAATAACATACCATATTTCAAAGGAATATTTGCAACCACAATATCCATCACCATGATTTTAGCTGGGATTTGAGCCATGGTAATGCACAAGTCTTTGATAATACCTATGCATTTAACCTTGATGGAGTCAAATGAGTATAAGTCCTTGTAAGGCCTGGTGATTTCAAGCCCCAACTTCTCTATCATATCCTTGGGCATAAGATTGTGAGAAGCACCAGAATCCATCATAGTGTTATGTAATGTCTTGTCATGGATATTCAGACTAATGTAGAAAGGAGGAAAATAACCATTGTCAGCTTGTCCATCAACCTCTGGACCAAACAACAACTCAAGTTGATCATCAGCTACATTCATAGTGTATGTGCCTAGTCCCAGATCTATATTTAATTCTTTGATCACCTTTGATCTGTAATCATTTTTGTTCATTAGTTTTGTCAAAGGAATAGGAATCTTCAGTTTGGCCAATTCACTTTCCAAGCTGAAAGTGGTTGAAGTTCTACTTTGGCTCTGTAATTCTGATTTATCAACCATAGTTTTATGTGCAGTATTACTTGGCTAACTTATGGATGCAACCTCTATTTGAGTTGTTTTTGGTGAATATTCAAGAGTTCTTTTTGCAGGATTTTCTTAATTATTCTTTTCAGGAACCTTCTTAGGATTAGTATCTGAGGTTTTCTTGGCTTCAACAGCTTTCTTAGTTTCAGTAGCCTTCTTAGTTGGGTTTAGTTGGGTTGTCGTTAGACTTCTTGCTTCTCAAGTTGTATTGTTTGTGGAATTCCATTATTTCATTCTCGAAGGCCTGTTGTTCAGACTCTTCCTCCACTACTTCTGTCTGTGAAAGGAGAAAAAGTTCATGTTCTTCTTGAGTGAGAAAAATGGAATCATTGTCATTAACCCCCATAATATTTATGTGAATGCCATCCAACTCCTCAATTACATATTCCCCTTCATCAACATAGTTTTCTTGAAGAGGTGGTCTAATATGTTGATCATGACCTCTTTGTTCCCTTTGGTCTCTGGGTTCTCTCTATCTAATTTGGGGAGGGTTTCTTCTGAAATTAGGATTTCGAATCTGAGGAGTAAGCTAATTCTCTCTAGGCGGATTTATGTCATTGATTTTCAATATGTCCATCATTCTCTCCATGGTTCTTACTAAAGAATCAATTTTGGTATCTGAAGTAGAAGTGGAAGGTTCTTCTTTAATTGTAAATCTTCTTTCTGTTCTTTTCCTAGCTCTTCTGGATAATAAGTTGGCTTCAATGCTCACTTCACTTTTCTGCATATCTTCTAGGGCGGCATAATTTATTTCTCTCAGTTGGTAGGACATATCAACATTAAATCCATCAGGGAACTTGATTAAGGCCAAGCCTTGAGGAGGCTTGATATCAATTGGAATTGCATTATAAATATTATTAAAATGAATGCAATAGTCATGTATTGTTTCCCCTTGATTTCTTTTGATATTTTCATATTCAGATAAAATTTGGAGAGGGTTTTTCTTTACCTCCCATATGTCGATAAAACTTAGGTGAAAAGAAGAAATATCAATGATGCTAGCAGCATGTAATGCTTTGAACCATTTTTTGACATCGCAAGTTAAGCTTTGTGCAAAAAGTCTCATCTGGACATCTACCTCATCAACTTCATGCAAATCAAAGTAATCATTCATTGTATCCACATGTTGTTGTGCATTAAGGGGTCCAGTACCATCAAAATGAGGAAGCCTGGTTTGATAGTCCTATGGGATGGCATGTAAGGGAGCAACTAACACCAGGGGAGAATATATTGCTTCCATGATTGGTGGAGGAGGTTGAATGACAACCTTTTTGATTGGCGGGGAAGTGACAAAAGAGGCAAATGATGTAGGGCTAGGAGATACAAAATGAGTTTTTTGAGGATTGAGAGAAGCTGCAATAATAATAAGGGGAAAAAATTCAACTGATTGTTGAAAGTGGGATTTATACAAAACGTGATCAAGATTTGATACTATATCTTCTAACTTATTAAACTCTTGAAGAAACCGTTGATCAAAATCTTCTCTGGGAGAAAGTCTTTCAGGGGTTCTAGGTTGGAGGATGTTTTGATCTAGAACTATTTCATTCACAAAGATATCAGATTTGGTTTTGAAAAGGCTCTGCTCAAAAGGTAGGTCAAACTCAAGGTCCTAGATTGTGACAAGCTTATCTAGAAGAGAAGAGGCCCTATGAAGAGGACTGTTACTCCCTTGACCTTCTACAGTGTTTCTTTTTCTGAGTAACTTTTCTAGATTATCTACTAATGTTACAGGTTCTAGATCAAGATGAGATCTAGTGTAAACTCTTTTAGGAGCCAAAAATTTAGCTTTAATAAATCTAAATTAATATATACAAACTTCAACAACCTCTGAACATTTATCTCTTGAAAGTTAGATCTTCAATTATTTAGAAATAAAGTTTTCTTTATCTAGGGAAAATAATTCGTAAGGATGGAAAGTTTGTTCAGTTCCCCAGTATGGTCGCCACTATGTTAGCACTCTGTAATTCCCAGAGGTTGTTAAGGGAAGAAGAAATTAACAGAGGTAACTTAACAAAACCACTTCGAAACTGGGATCTAGCCCTGCCAGTTTTAGAGATGGATCTCTCTGTAAGATTTAGATTTGTTTGAGTTTAAATATTAGGCTAGTAATAATAATCTGAGTTTGTTGTTTTGTTTATAAATATTGGATGAAGTATTGCATTAAACTATTAAGTACCTGAATAGATCTACCAATATAATAACCACAAATACTGAATACAAAAAAGATCCACAAGCAAGATAGAATAAACCACACTTTATTATTACCAAACCCTTGAGGTAGGGAAACACCATACAATGGATCCTATTATGGAAGGGGTCCTCTCCTGTTCACTTGCCTCTTCGAGGGGGCATCCTCCTATTGAGCTACCATTCCAAAGATAATACTTCTCTTCATGTCTCATTACATTGCTTGAACCCCTTTATATAGTGCTACCATCACCTAAGAACATTCTAGAGGAGGAATCTTCTAGAAGTAGAACCTTCTA
>JZKD02S0926171.1:0-13891 GCA_000966675.3 Picea glauca
TCATAAAAAGTATTGTTGGGAATGCTAACAAAGTTGTTGATGCATTTAGCAGGACATGTTTGACTCTGTAGGAATTTCGGGTATGGACCTTAGGGTTTGAACACCTTGAGGAAATGCACAGTGATGATCCATATTTCAAGGAAGCATACGAAGCATGCACGAATCATGTGTTGAGAGATAGGAGCCAATGGACATAGTATATGATTCAAGAGGGATTGTTGTTCAAGGGAAATCAATTGTGCATACCAAAATTATCAATGAGGGATAAACTTTTGAAGGAAAAACATAGTGGAGGATTGGTTGGACATTTCAGCCATGATAAGACATTTGCATAGTTGAGCAATTCATACTATTGGACAGGTATGAGAACAAATGTAACAAAATTCATGAACAGATGTAGAATTTGCTAACATGCAAAAGGAAAAAGACAAAACACTGGATTGTATCAACCGTTTCCCATACCAAAGAGGCCTTGGGATGCAAGAAGCATGAATTTTGTGTTTGGACTACCAAGAATGAAAAAAGGATGCAATTCCATATATGTGGTGGTGGATATATTTTCAAATATTTCACACTTTATCCCATGTCAGAATACCAGTGATGCAACACATGTTGCAAATTTGTTTTTCAAGGAAGTTGTAAGACTTCACGGCCTACCCAGAAGCATTGTCTTAGACAGAGACACAAAATTTGCTGGTCATTTTTGGAGAAAATCGTGGAGGAATTTGGGGACATATTTTTCCTTCAAATCATCTTATCATCCTCAGAAATATAGACAAACTGAGGTGGTAAACAAAAGTTTGGGGAACTTGTTGAGGAGTCTGGTCATCGAGCACCATAATCAGTGGGATCGGATTCTTCCACAAGAAGAATTCGCATACAACGACTCACCAAAAAGGAGCACTGAGAAGAGCCGATTCCAAATATTATATGGAATGCAACCCAAGGGAGTGTCTGAGGTGAGATACATGGAATAGAGTGGGATAAAAGGCATTGGAGAAGAAGATTTTGTTGCATAAATGCAAAAGCTCCATAGCTAGATTAGGGAGCAATTGCAGAGTTCTAGCCAAGAGTATTAGTGAAAAGTTAATCAACATCGCAGAGAACTTCAATTTGAAGTTGGAGATCAAGTTCTGGCACATCGTAGGAAGGAAAGGTTCCCTAGGGGGGCATATAACAAGATAAATATGAATAAGATAGGACTGTGTAAGATCTTGAGGAAGTTTGATGCAAATACCTATAAGATCAAGCTACCAGATGATGTGGGCATATCACCCATATTCAACATCTCAGACCTGTATCCTTACAGGAAGGATGACACAGAGGGATCAACAGATCAAGAGAAGATTCAGTGGGAGAAACAAATGCTTATAACAGAAAAACCACAGATGGAAAATATCGTTGATCAGAGGATTGGTAAGAAGACCAAGAGGAAGACCTATTTTGAATATCTGGTCAAGTAGAAGGGACACCCAATAGAAAATACCAACTGGGAGAATGAAGATAATATCCAGAAGCATGGAAAGTCAATACAGGAGCTCATGGACAGGAGTCCATGAATTTTTGTCTAGAGGGAGAATGATGCAGGAGCATCATCATCAAGTACACTTGGCAGGACAACTCAGCACCTGAGGACCAATTACAAATCTTGAAAGTTGACCGATACTGCAATATTTTGAGGTTGATAGAAAACAAAAGAGAAAATATCATGCACGTGGAGACAAAATGAGAATGCGTGACTTGGGAATTTAACCCTAGTCTCGATGTAACCGCAATTAGATAGCAATTAGTTTATTTGTTTGTTTCCTTTTGTATAAACAGAGGTTTTGTATGCCAAAAAAGGGGGTTTACGATAGTTATGAGCGAGTTGGATTTGTGAACAGTAGTTGTTCCTTTGAATTTCATTGTAACCATTTTCTTGATTCTGAATGAAGATAAAAAATGAAAATTGATCCAAATGTGTGAGACTGTTATTGTTGGTTGTTTCAAGAATCAATGAATCTTGCTACGAGTGTATGTAGCCTTGAAATGTTTTCATATAATTTAATTCACTTTTCTCCATGAGTGGTGCAAGGTGTGCACACAGTTCGCAAGGAGTGCATTGACAAAGTTTGTTTCGACTCCCAAAGCTCAAAAGAAATAGCGTAATATTTTCTTTGTAAGAAGCAAAAAGTGACTTCCGCAGGGTGTGCACAGTCATCGCAAGAAATCAAATCTTGTGTAAAGATCTGTTGTAGAGAGTTCACATACCTTGAATTCGACGAAGAGTTGAAGTGAATCCATAAAGAAGTCAAAGAACGAGAGTCGAGGAATGCCAAGAAGGCGAGAAAGGATTCTTTTCAAGAATCTTTGGATCTGAGTTTGACAAATTTCCCATAAGAGAAAGAAGTGCTTGGGAGATCAAATCTTTGAGAAGATCAAGCTCAAGTTGAATAACACTTTCCAAGAAGTGCAAGCAAGATCTAAGAAGCAAACTCGCAGGAAGGACAAAGGTTGAAACCTTTGAATATTTTTAAAAAATATTCTAAGTCTGAATAAATCTTGAGCTCAGAGGGAAAGATATGGGCCGTCCAATCAATGTCCAGACCATGAGGAGAAAGCACAAAGGAAGAAAGATCTCAGCCGTTCGGCCTGAGTGTAAATGGATCGTGCCCATCCAACCATGGTAAAGTGCACTAACTTTAAAGATTTGAAAGAACATAGGAGGAACAAAGTCACAAAACATCGAAAAGATTTGAACTGTCCATTATCAAGGAGGACGCATGGCGTGAGCTCGACATTTCACTGACTCGTGACTTGAAGAAGTGAAAGGTCGAGCTACAAGAACTTGTGAAGTGAGAAATCATGAAATTATCACAGCCATTGATTGAAGGAGGGAGATGAACCGTAGATCTGACCTTGTCAGTATTTCACGACTTGAGAAATCAGAGGTAAGAGTTGCAAGAATGCGCGATACATGAAATCGCGATATGATCTGAGTCGTCAGATCGAGGAGAGATCCATACCGTTAATTGTCCAAAGGGAGACAAGACACGAAGTCACGAAATGTGAAATTGCGACTTGCTTGAAATATTGGCCCACGGTCACAGAAAAGGGTCACATTAGTGAAGGAGAACCAAGGGACTAGCACGTGCTAAGATCCTGTTGGGATTTTGGGAGTCGGGAGAGTCTGAGTGACTCACATGTAGAAGTCACGAAATGTGAAATCGTGATGCGCCTTTGGTAAAGGCGATTGGTCACAACCTTGGTCACATTAAAGGGAGGGCTTAACGAGGAGTGATAGCGCCTAAGTACACTAAGGTTTCCAAAGGCATTAAGGAGAAGGCCATGAGTTCCATATAACCTACACTCTAAGGGAAAGAGGGCTTGATAAGTGAATTTGAGGTTCTTGAGGGGACGAAGAGTCAGTCAGACTCAGGTTCTTGATCGACCCTAGACCAGGAGGTCACATAGCCCTTAGGATAGGAGGGGGGGTATGCATCACATATGGTATCAGAGCGAGGTTCAAACCTGCGACGTGGATCATCATGCTATCCACTGTAGTAAACCCTTGAGTTTTAACCTATCGCTAATTAAAAAATTTAACGTGTCCATGTGGTGATATTTATTAGAGGATGACACTGAGGTTCATAATGTGGTGTCATGGAAGGAGGTGTGACACCTCTAGAAGTGTCCACACCCTCATAGTCTAACCCCACAAGGCGAGGGACAAGCCCTTGGGCTGGATTCAATCGATGCAAGGGACATTGATGGTCTGACAAGGTCCTTCCAGGGAATGTCAAAAGGCCTTGATTCACCACCTATACTAAGAAGAGAACAGGGCACCTGTACCCCTAGGGGTCGACAATGCACCCCGACCAATACTGTTAGCATCCACTGATAACTCGAGATAGATGAGTTCTCAAATCCACGAGTTCTGTGGATGGCTGTGCCGTCGAGGCATGGTTGTAGAGAAAGGTGATGTGCTTCACGCTTCACGATTACAACCTCCAGCATGAAGTTCCACAGGGCGGTCTTTCAACTAAAGGGGAGAAATCTTCTATTGTGGAAGACGCTCCTACTACAATTAAACATGGTCTTCAAAGACGTGTCATGGGAACTATTTAATGAATGGTTCCAGGAGAGGTATCTTTATGAGGAATTCGTTGAGCATCAGCTAAACGTTTTCAGCGCCTTGTGGAAAGGAGACCGTATGGTTTCTGAGTATGAGGTCATTCTTAGAGATGATTCAGTATGATCTACACCCATTAACCAAGAAAATTAAGGTCAACAAGTTTGTGTTTATCCTTAATGTTAGGATTCAGCTTTTACTTCGGGTACCAGGAATACTAGACCGATGAAAGTGTGTTGGAATGTGGGGATCCACATTACCAACATGATTTCCTAGTGGAGAGGGCCAAAACATTTGGGTCAGTCAGACCCACTACCTTGGGAGATTTGGGCAAGGCCCTTCAGATTCATGCAATGGTGAATAACCGCCAGGTAGAGAACTAGTCGACTGTGCTCGAGACATCAGGTACCGTCATTGACCAGACCCTTAGTAGTTGATAGACTAAGGTGCTTCATAGAGTTTCATTTTTGGGGTAGCACGAAAATAATTAATATAAAGGCATTCAAACAGGATGAGTTTATCTTTGTAGAAATGGATTCTGGATCCAAACATAAGGTTGGTGGGTAGGTTATGGGATGTAGCCTTAACCTGGGAGAGTTTGTCACTAGGACTAACCTATACGTCACGATCTTAGGATCTTATGACGTCGTGATCGGCATGGACTGGTTGGAATCGCATGAGAAAATACTCAACTGTAAGACGAAATGGTTGAGCTTGGTTGATGATGAGGGACATAGACGCTTGATTGTAGGTCAGAACCAGGGAGTTTCCCTGAGGTTCATCTCTTCCTTGTAGCTACGGAAGAGCATGCGCAAGGGCTATAAGATTTATGTGATCCTTGCGTTAAACGAGAAGGGAGTAACAGAAGGTATATAACACCTTCTGGTGGTGAGAGAGTTTGTGGACGTCTTCCCTAAGGAGTTACTTAGGATGCAACTAGAGAGGGAGTTGGAATTTACCATAGACCTAAAACCAGGGAATGAACCTATAGCAAGAACGCCTTATTGGATGTTGACCCCAGAGTACAGGATTTGAGAATGCAACTGAAGGAGTTGTTGGACCTATGACTTATATGTCCAAGTGTGTCACCGTGGGGTGCTCCTGTTATTTTCATATGAAATAATGATGGGTCATGGAGACTCTGCATTGACTACCATCAATTGAACAAAGAAAAGATTAAGAATCAGTATATGTTGCCAAGGATTGATGATTTGTTTGATCAGATGAAGGGTGCGATGGTGTTTTCAAATATCGACTTGATATCAGGGTATCACCAATTACGGATCAAGGAGGATGACGTCCCTAAGACCACCTTTAAGACAAGGTTTGGAAATTACGAGTTTACTGTTTTACCATTTGGACATTATGAATTTACTGTTTTACTGTTTGGACTGACGAACGCCCCAGGGGTATTTATGAGTGTGATGAACAGGGTGTTCCACGAGTACTTGGCAAAGTTCGTCCAAGTATTCATTGACGATATTTTGATTTACTCTTGGATGATGGAGGAGCATTACAAGCACTTGCACTTGGTACTACAGTGTCTGTGAGAGAACAAATTGTATGGGAAATTGTCTAAATGATCGTTTTATCAATCGAAGATTCACTACTTAGGGCATGTCATCTCCGACAAAGGTATCGACATGGATCCATCAAAATCCAAGGCTATTATGGAATGGCTTGCGCCGATGAATGTCCTGGAAGTGCGTAGCTTCATGGGTTTAGCAGGATATTATCGACGGTTCGTTGAGGGATTTTTGAAGATAGCAAATCTAATCATGGAATTACAGAAGAAGAACAAGAAGTTTATTTGGAATGAGAAATTCGTGGAAGCCTTTCAGAGGCTCAAAGAGTTGTTGAAAACATCACTGATAATAAAGGTCCCTGACATGGATGCGAACTTCTTGGTATGCATTGATGCATACAAGGAAGGCTTAGGTAGAGTCTTGATGCAGGATGGTCGAGTGATCGCTTACAACTCAAGAAAGTTGAGAAGGCACGAGGAGAACAATGTGACACATGATTTGGAGTTTCTAGCCATTGTTTATGCCTTGAGAATTTGGAGACACTACCTTATTGGATGGAAATTGAAATAAAAATGAACCACAATGGACTACAACACATATTTACACAAGCAACTTGAATGCGCGACAACGATGTTGGTCGAAATTTCTTAGAGAGTGTGATTTCAAGATTTCTTACATGAAAGGGATAGTGAACAGAGTGGTGGATGCGTTGAGTCAGAGACCTCGCATATTTTTGGTGATGCCTCTTCAAACGAATCTACGTGAAAATATTCTAACTTTACAACGCAATGATGATTGGTATAAGGAGCTCAAGGATTTTATCGGACAAAACACAATGATGGTACCAAGATTTGAAGGATTTAGGTTTGACGACGATGGATTATTGAAGTTTAAAAATAGAATTTACGTACCACCGGAGGACGAGTTGAGTAGTTTGATCCTAAACAAGGCTCACAGAGTAGTGTACATGGCTCACCCGAGGGTCATGAAGATGAGGACATACCTTAAACCCTTATTCTTCTAGAAAGGAATGAAGGCATACATAGTCAACTATGTGGCTAGATGTCTAGAATGTCAGTAGGTAAAAGATGAACATAGACATCCAACAACATTACTATAGCCTCACGCTATTTCAGAATCGAAATGGGAGGTAATTTCAATGGATTTCATTTTTGGATTTCCACTGATGGCAAGGAGAAACGACTCGATTTTTATGGTAGTCGACACTCTGAGGAAGAGTGCTCATTTAATTCCTGTGCATATGATGTACCAGGCACCTGACATAGCTAGAGTTTTCATCAGTGAGATTGTGAGGCTACATGGTGTGCCTAAGAGGAATATATTTGATTGAGGATCGATGTTTAGTTGATAATTTTGGACTATTTTCCAAGAGGCCTTGGGAACCCAACTTAAATTTAGTACTGCGTATCACCCGGAGACAGACAGGTAGACTAAATGAACAAACCAAGTCTTTGAAGACATGTTGTGCATGTACTTGATGGACCAATAGAAGCATTGGGAATAATTCTTTCCACTGGTATAATTTGCATATAAAAATAGTTACCAAAGCACCATTAGTATGGCACCTTTTGATTTTATTTATGGGCGACTGTGTCAGATGCCTTTGAGTTGGGATCAGATTGAGGATAGGGTCCTGGTGGGACCAAAATAAATCCAAGAAATGGAAGATAAAATGAAAACAATAAGACAAAGGATCAAAGAAGCACAGGATCGAGAGAAGAGTTATGTTGATGCACACCGTGTTGACCGTAGTTACGAAGTTGGCGATTGAGTCTTATTGCGGGTAAAACCGCATAAGAGTTCGATCAAGTTTAGAAAGGGAGCTAAACTCTGTCCTAGGTTTGTGGTACCTTTCAAGATTGTGGAGAAGAAGGGGCCCGTGGCCTATCGACTAGCCTTGCCTAATCCTTGAGGCATATGCATGATGTCTTTCACATCTCCGTTGAGACGTTATGTAGTGATCCTACACATGTATTGACTTGAGTACCATGTAGGTATAGGATGAGGGTGTGCTCACAGATGAGCCAATACACATCCTAGACCATCGCATTCGAAAACTACAACGTCGAACAGTAGATCAGGTCAAGGTCCAGTGGGACAACTATAGTCCACACTCGGCACCCTGGGAGGATGCATATGATATGCGCCAACATTTTCCATTTTTGTTGATAAATAGACTTATGATAGTGTGATACACTTTTATTGGCACTTACATACTGTGAAACTTCGGGACCAAGTTTAAACCAAGAGGGGGTGTATGTAACATCCTGCTCCTATGCACACTGAGCGAACTTATTCTTTGAGGACACTTGCTTGCAAGTGATCCAAATTATTATACTATTTGTCATTTGATTATGATTATAAGATATGATGGATATGATGATATGTTACTTCGTTGTATTTACCTGGACATGTGCTATTGACTGGGTTCTCCTGAGTGTATAGGACTTTGGACCTTGAGGATGCAGAGGCATCGATGAAACCCCTTCGACTCTAGATCGAGTCAGGGAGTGGACTATTGGGGGTTTTGTTGTTGATTGATATGACATATGTACATATGATTATATGTTATGATGATTGATTATTATTGCTGACATGATTTGTTGATGATGCAGGCTGACGATAGCTTGCTGACCAGACTCACATGTGGAGTAGAGGGGTCACACATGATAGCCAGAGACTTTGAGGGAGAGGTGTGGATAACAACCCTGCCACAGACTACTAGCACTCCCACCATGGCTTAAACTGTAGGTTAACGATTACCTAGTTCGAGAAGACCCACGATATCGTGAGGTCAGACTATGACACTCTCTCATGATGATTCTAAGGGGTGCACAATAAGGCAGGGCCCTTATTCCTTAGAGGCCCTTAGTCTCCCACAAGATCACCTGACAGAGTATTGACTCCAGGGGTTTTTGATGTCTACCAAATTAGTCAAGAGGTGAGTGACACCTTTGGAGCACGTAGTGCATCCTGAAGGGCATTCCATGCAATGAAAATGGAAAGAGGCGAGTGGCACCCTTGGAGCATGTAGTGCGTCCTGAAGGGCATGTTGAGAAATGAAAACGAAAAAAGGTGAGTGGCACCCTTGGAGCATGTAGTGCGGCCCGAAGGGAACGCCATGCAATGAAAATGGAAAAATGTGAGTGGCACCCTTGGAGCACACAGTGCATCCTGAAGGGCACATTGCGCAATGAAAAAGGAAGGAGGTGAGTGGCACCCTTGGAGCAGCTAGTGTGCCCTGTAGAGCACGTCACATTTTTAACTGATAAGTGAATAAACCTAGATGGCCTTAGAATGAATGGTGTGTCAAGCAAGATTTAAAAACAATTTTTTTCCCTAACAAAAATGTCGCCCAACCTAGTGAAATTAAAAATCTAGGTCTAAGTGACGCTTGTGGTAAAAAATAATAATCACAATTAAACATGTGACGAGAAGGGGGTAAGAAATTCAATTAATTTATTAAAATCAAATTACTTTGGGGGATCGAAATTTTAAAAGGGAAATGATTGTTTTTTTTTCATATGCTAATTAAATTTTATTAGTTAAAAAGAAAAAGAGGTAAAAGGTGGTTTTCTACACTTGCTAATTTGAGTTTTAGATAAAAAGGGAAAAGAGGGAAACTTAGAATAAATGGGAAACTAAGGGAAAAATGGGAAACATAAAGAAAAGGGGAAACGTAAGGAAAAATATGAATGAATAACTTAGTAAGGAATCTTTTCTTTAAGAACTTTCTACTTATGAACTCAACTAGGAATTTAGTAAAGGCGTAAGTCATTTAAATTATGTAAGGGAATATGGGGACACCAAGGAGCATTTTTAGGAACGCTTTTTGGCAGGTGAGAGAAATAGGAATAATTAAATAAATAATGAATCTAATTTCTGGTGCAACTAGGGGGATGGATGACATGTGTATGGGGGAGGTTTTATGCTGATTAAAATAATGAAAAATAAATTAAATGAGAATTTAGGAAAGAAATCACTTAAAACCTCTATAAAAAGGATGGAGGAGGAGGAGTATGGAGGGGATCNCTGACATGATTTGTTGATGATGCAGGCTGACAATAGCTTGTTGACCAGACTCACATGTGGAGTAGATGGGTCACGCACGACAGCCAGAGACTTTGTGGGAGAGGTGTGGATAGCAGCCCTGCCATAGACTACTAGCACTCCCACCGTGGTGAAAACTGTAGGTTAACGATTACCTAGTTCGAGAAGACCCACGATGTCGTGAGGTCAGACTGTGACAGTCTCTCATGATGATTCTAAGGGGTGCACAATAAGGAAGGGCCCTTATTCCTTAGAGGCCCTTAGTCTCCCACAAGATCACCTAACGGAGTATTGACTCCAGGGGTTTTTGATGTCTACCAAATTAGTCAAGAGGTGAGTGACACCTTTGGAGCACGTAGTGCATCCTAAAGGGCACGCCATGCAATGAAAATGGAAAGAGGTGAGTGGAACCCTTGGAGCATGTAGTGCGTCCTGAAGGGCATGTTGCGAAATGAAAACGAAAAAAGGTGAGTGGCACCCTTGGAGCATGTAGTGTGGCCCAAAGGGAACGTCGTGCAATGAAAATGGAAAAAGGTGAGTGGCACCCTTGGAGCACACAGTGCATCCTGAAGGGCACATTGCGCAATGAAAAAGGAAGGAGGTGAGTGGCACCCTTGGAGCAGCTAGTGTGTCCTGAAGAGCACGTCACATTTTTAACTGATAAGTGAATAAACCTAGATGGCCTTAGAATGAATGGTGTGTCAAGTAAGATTTAAAAACAATTTTTTTCCCTAACAAAAATGTCGCCCAACCTAGTGAAATTAAAAATCTAGGTCTAAGTGACGCTTGTGGTAAAAAATAATAATCACAATTAAACATGTGATGAGAAGGGGGTAATAAATTCAATTAATTTATTAAAATCAAATTACTTTGGGGGATCGAAATTTTAAAAGGGAAATGATTGTTTTTTTTTCATATGCTAATTAAATTTTATTAGTTAAAAAGAAAAAGGGGTAAAAGGTGGTTTTCTACACTTGCTAATTTGAGTTTTAGATAAAAAGGGAAAAGAGGGAAACTTAGAATAAATGGGAAACTAAGGGGAAAATGGGAAACATAAAGAAAACGGAAAACGTAAGGAAAAATATGAATGAATAACTTAGTAAGGAATCTTTTCTTTAAGAACTTTCTAATTATGAACTCAACTAGGAATTTAGTAAAGGCGTAAGTCATTTAAATTATGTAAGGGAATATGGGGACACCAAGGAGCATTTTTAGGAACTCTTTTTGGCGGGTGAGAGAAATAGGAATAATTAAATAAATAATGAATCTAATTTCTGGTGCAACTAGGGGGATGGATGACATGTGTACGGGGGAGGTTTTATGCTGATTAAAATAATGAAAAATAAATTAAATGAGAATTTAGGAAAGAAATCACTTAAAACCTCTATAAAAAGGATGGAGGAGGAGGAGTATGGAGGGGATCCTTTTGCGTAACATTACGCTGCAGAATTTTTGTCTTGAATGACTTATCTTGTGGGAGTTGGGATACCCAGCTCGGGTAATGAGTGGAAGATCGACCTTGCGAGGCAAGTTGGGAGGTAGTTGTTCTCTGGTATAGTGTGTGTGGCCCCTTTGTGGCTCAGGGGGATCAGGGGGAAGAAGAGTACGCCTAGAATTGGCTGGGAGGTACCGGTGAAGTCACATTTGTCAACAAGCTGTAGCTAGACAGAGCATGTGCGAGACAATGAATCGGAGCTGTCGCCTTGGGGTACGGTACACATGCGTTTATTTTGATTGGAAGATTAAAATTTATCTTGTGATTTCATTACTGTACTTATATTGTGTAAATAAATGTGTTTTAGTCAATGTTTTTAGTCGAGAACTTAAAGTCATCATAGCTTTACACTTGTTGTGTTTGAATTGATTCCCTTGGCATCCCGATCCCTGATTGCTACGGATGTTTTATTTTGTTTTATTGTATATTATGAGGAGACTGTGCTTTATATTTCGTCCTTATCACTAGATCAACATTCCATGCCTGAGAAGTCGGCCAAGAGCTGAATCGACGGTCATCACTTTGGTGTTTATAGACCTATAGATTCTAATGCCCTGGTTTTCTATGCATGGATGATGAGCGAAGGATAATTTTTCCCAGTTGTCTACCCTTGTTGATTATTCCTAGTTGAATGATTGTCTTGTGCCTTCTTGCGATTGAATACCTCTACGTATTCTTTGTCTTTCCTCTCCGCAAACAACTTAATACTCTTTTTGTTTTTATATCAACTCTGCATTTTACCATTTTACATGTTTGCGATTTACCCTCTGTAAAATCAACAATTACCCTTTTTCCTATTGACTACGCTTGGACAGTTTTTAATGTTTGGCAGTCAAATTTTTGGGACAATGTTTTCTGATATGTATCAAGATAGTCTTTATTTAATAGATTTTTACCAGTGATATCCCTTACACCATAGGNTAGTTGTTCTCTGGTATAGTGTGTGTGGCCCCTTTGTGGCTCGGGGGGATCAGGGGGAAGAAGAGTATGCCTAGAATTGGCTGGGAGGTACAGGTGAAGTCACATTTGTCGACAAGCTGTAGCTGGACAGAGCATGCGCGAGACAATGAATCGGAGTTGTCGCCTTGGGCTACGGTACACATGTGTTTATTTTGATTGGCAGATTAAAATTTATCTTGTGCTTTCATTACTGTACTTCTATTGTGTAAAGAAATGGGTTTTAGTCAATTATTTTAGTCGAGAACTTAAAGTCATCATAGCTTTACAATTGCTGCATTTGAATTGATTCCCTTGGCAGCCCAATCCCTGATTGCTACGGCTGTTTTATTTTGTTTTATTGTATATTATGAGGAGATTGTGCTTTATATTTTGTCCTTATCACTAGATCAACATTCCATGCCTGAGAAGTCGGCCAAGAGATGAATCGACGGTCGTCACTTCGGTGTTTATAGACCTATAGATTCTAAAGCCCTGGTTTTCTATGCATGGATGATGAGCGAAGGATAATTTTTCCCAGCTGTCTACCCTTGTTGATTATTCCTGGTTGAATGATTGTCTTGCACCTTCTCGCGATTGAATACCTCTACGTATTCTTTGTCTTTCCTCTCCGCAAACAACTTAATACTCTTTTTGTTTTTATATCAACTCTGCATTTTACCATTTTACATGTTTGCAATTTACCCTCTGTAAAATCAACAATTACCCTTTTTCCCATTGACTATGCTTGGACAGTTTTTAATGTTTGGCAGTCAAATTTTTGGGACAATGTTTTCTGATATGTATCAAGATAGTCTTTATTTAATAGATTTTTACCAGTGATATCCCTTACACCATAGGAGCGATTATTTCTTGGTTGGTTGCGATTTGTTGCATACATTTTGGTTGCGATTTTGTTATTGGTTGAGATTGGTTACATCGATTTTGGTTGCATGCATTGTAAGCTGTGTTGACAGGGATTTTGTTGTAGGTTGTGTTGGCATTGAAAGAATTTTTATTGTAAACAATTTGATATATACACAGTGACTGAGAAATAATATTTATTGAGAACAATTCTCTACAATTAGTGTGACTGCATAAATGATATTTATTGACAACAATTTGATACATATAGTGTGACTGCAAAGGTAATAGTTATTGAAAGCAATTTGAAACATACAATAGACATTGAAATTGTTATATTATAGACAGTGAAATTATTATATATATAAACATCAAAGTTCATTATTTCTTAGAAAACAAATTGCTATATTATAGAAAATGTTTTTATCTCTAGTATTCAAAGATAGCGATTTATATTATAATGTGGGTGTGACAAAGATTTAGTATCTAAGGCGTGACCGAGATATAATTATGGACAACAATTTATATATATAATATGTGGCAACAAATTTATACCTGATTGACTGCATTTCTAACATTGTATGGCAACGTTTGATTGTGTGACATCGTCTTTATATGCATGCGTTTATTTTTATGATATACAATGAATTGGTAATTCTCTATTCACAATGAATTTGTTGTATTCCTCTAGTTTAAATAGCGAATTATAGGACATTGATTCTATACGCTTAATTTGTGCAATAGTAAGGCGATGTTAAGCCCTAATATTGGCCCATTACCACTTAATTGGGGCATATTAGATTAGTAATGTTATTTTATTTATGTCGGCTTTAGGCCATTAGTTGTAATTATACCTCCTAGTCTCCTATATATACCAAGGAGACATTT
>JZKD02S0926215.1:0-13891 GCA_000966675.3 Picea glauca
TTATTTTCCATTTACCCAGAAAACATGTGGATCATACCAGTCTAAACATGCACTCATTTCAATTTCATATTTTATTTGTATAAATTTTCACTGATGTTTATTCTAATATTGCCTTTTCCATTATTCTCTTAAATTTACTCTCTTAAATGATTGACAAAAAATTGTTATTAAATTTTTTAAGTCCAAATTTATAATAAAGGTTTTATATAATGATGCTGGTTTTATTAAAAAATAAAAATTAAATTGTATTTAATAAATCTTTATTTCTTCATATGCTTTAAAAACAATAAAGAAATAAATTTTAAAAGTTTATTATTATTTTTTATTAAAATGTAGAATGAAGATTTAAAATTTATAATAAACTAAAATTCTATAAATTTGCCTTTTCTACATCCTTCAACAGCAAGGATTCAAATGTGCTATATATATATATATTGAATTCTAATGAAACTTCGTCCCAAACCTCAATAAAATTCTCCTTCAAATTCGTCCCAAGGTTCGAATCCTAGCACACATTCAAGTTCGTTCAGGTTGGGCATTAAGTTCGGTGAACCTTGAGATTCATTGAAGTTCGAACCTCAAGCTTAACTTAGTTTTAAGGTAAGAAAACAAATACCGAGTTTGATAAGTTTCTGAAATACAAAATCCTGTAGATGTCTACAGCTTTCAAACCTTGATGACCCAGAGAATCCCTTTCGTTGACACTCCTCTCTTTCAAATGTTAATTTTTTACAACACATTCCTCAAACAGATGTTAAAACCAAATTAGTTTAAACTGTTAAAGACAAAGATGTTAAACAATGAGACTTGAGATTCAAATATAGTGCCCATAAGAAAAAATTCTATGAAAAGGTGGACTACCTGTCAAATCTGATCACCCTATGACTTCTGCATGAATTATTTGTTCATGAATTAAGTGGATAATTGTTTATGCCAATATTCAGCTTATCATACAAAGAATAGAGACCGGTGTTATTCAACCTATATAAATATTCCTTATTCTCCATACTTGTGAATTGAAAGTACCTTCTTAGCCCTAGTTCAGAGAATGTAAGTGTGAGTTTAATATAATCCTACACATTAAGGTGCAAAATGAAAATCTCAAATCCTGCAAAATCGCAACATATATTCCATGAAGGTTTATTGGTTACAAATAATTCCAATTTTCAGGTTCCAGTCATGTCATATTCTAATCCCTCTAGTCCCTCCATACAACCGTACATAAGAGAAATAGTATATTTTGAATGTTTCAAAAAAATGTAAGGGAGATCACCAACAGATATTATGAGTGACTAACATTCCCCAGTCCATGTTCTGGGATATTTCACTTAGATGTAGTATCTTCTTTTTCATATCAGGAATTAAAGGCAACAAGTATAAGATGATTCAATGAACAGAGATGGCACGAGGCTAATGAAAATCAACGAGCTTTTTTCTTCTGAGACTTCACCACCACAACAGGGCACTGTACATGGTGGACACAATGGTTACTCACACTGCCAAGAAACAGCCTGCAGAATCCAATATCCTCAGGTTAAAACCAGTGTCACAGAAAGGCTCTATTGTATTACAAAATAAAAATCCAACAGACCTGAAAAGAGAGTTGCCAGTTTTCTAAAGCAATAATGACTGAAATCATTCCAAATCAAGCATATCAGTAACAATGCTTGTTTTGCAAATGCACTTCTTAGAACTGCAAATTTGGGGAAATTTCATGCAACAATACCTCTTTAAAGCTCCGTATCCGTTACTACCTATCACCAACATGTCAGGATTATACTCTTCGGCAGCATTACATAGGACTTTCCTGGCATGTCCAGTGTAAATTTTCCTCTGTGGAGACACCTGCAACAGTGGCAGAAAAAATGTATAAATTTTTTCATTATGAAACTGCAGGGGAAAGAAAGATGGAAAAGGCTGTATAATGCCATTGATGTGAACAGTGCAACACTGTACTGTGATCTTGGAATTGGTATTGTGATACTTTCATAAGCAGTGTACAAGTATCTCAACATATTATAGGACGAAGATCATGACTGATCTACTGATGGCTATGCGTCTTTCAATTAAATTTTGCAAACCTAATACATGGAGAAAACCTAATAACATGGAGCTGATCTAGGTTGAAGATCATGACTGATATAGTGACGGCATTGGCTTTTCAATTAAATTTTGCAATCCTAATAACATGGAGCTGATCTATTGATGGACCTTAGGCTCTTAAAGTTTTACAATTCTAACTATATTGAGTCAAGATCTTAATGGATAGAGCCCGCTTGAAGTTAAATGCATCATTAAACACTGAAATAATCCTAAAGTTGCTGGAAGATTGCTAAAGGATATTACTGGGTTTTGATCATTTTGGTTTTGAGTTGGCTGACATTAAGGTTCAAATTAAGGATATTACTGGGTTTTTGATCATTTTGGTTTTGAGTTGGCTGACATCAAGGTTCAAATTTAAACTTCATGTTTATTAGGAAACCATATTCTCACAATGGTTTGGTGGTCATGGTTTGATGGTCTTCATTGGTTCTCTTCTAACTGTATATCTATATATATTTTTTAAATATTTTTTTTGCATTGGCTTCTAACTGTATATCTATATATATATTTTAAATATTGGGATTGAAGGCTTTCAACACCCAGTTAAATAGCATGCCATCGCAGATGCCAAGACCTTAATGGATAGAGCTTGTTTGAAATTAAATGTATTATTAAATTTTGAAATAATCATAAAGGTGCAGGAAGCTTGCTAAAGGATATTACTGGGTTTTTATTTTAGTTTTGAGTTAGCAAAGATCATGTAAACTTCATGCTTGTTAGGCAACTGCATTCTTACCATGRCTTGTGGGGCRTGCAATCTGCAMTGGTTTTTAACTGTATAAATATTTCTTTAGATATTGGAATTGAAGGATTTCAACACCCCATTAAGTAGCATGTCATTACAGATGTCAAGATCTTAATTAATAGAGTCTGTTCGAAGTTCAATGCATCATTAAACTCTGAAATAATCATAAAGATATTGAAAGCTTGTTAAATGATATTAATGGGTTTTGATTTTGGTTGAGTTAGCAAACATCAAAGTTAAAATGTGAACTTCATGCTTATTAGGAAACAACATTATCACCATGGCNTATCCGTTACTACCTATCACCAACATGTCAGGATTATACTCTTCGGCAGCATTACATAGGACTTTCCTGGCATGTCCAGTGTAAACTTTCCTCTGTGGAGACACCTGCAACAGTGGCAGAAAAAATGTATAAATTTTTTCATTATGAAACTGCAGGGGAAAGAAAGATTGAAAAGGCTGCATAATGCCATTGATGTGATCAGTGCAACACTGTACTGTGATCTTGGAATTGGTAATGTGATACTTTCATAAGCAGTGTACAAATATCTCAACATATTATAGGACGACGATCATGACTGATCTACTGATGGCAATGCGTCTTTGAATTAAATTTTGCAAACCTAATACATGGAGAAAACCTAATAACATGGAGCTGATATAGGATGAAGATCATGACTGATATAGTGATGGCATTGGATTTTCAATTAAATTTTGCAATCCTAATAACATGGAGCTGATATATTGATGGACCTTAGGCTCTTAAAGTTTTACAATTCTAACTAAATTGAGTCAAGATCTTAATGGATAGAGCAAACACTGAAATAATCATAAAGGTGGTGGAAGATTGCTAAAGGATATTACTGGGTTTTGATCATTTTGGTTTTGATTTGGCTGACATCAAAGTTCAAATTTAAACTTCATGTTTATTAGGAAACCATATTCTCACAATGGTTTGGTGGTCATGGTTTTTGGTGGTCATGGTTTGATGGTCTTCATTGGTTCTCTTCTAACAGTATATCTATATACATTTTTTAAATATTTTTTTTTGCATTGGCTTCTAACTGTATATCTATATATGTTTTTTAAATATTGCGATTGAAGGCTTTCAACATCCAATTAAATAGCATGCTAAAGGATAGAGCTTAATGGATAGAGCTTGTTTGAAATTAAATGTATTATTAAACTTTGAAATAATCATAAAGGTGCAGGAAGCTTGCTAAAGGATATTACTGGGTTTTTATTTTAGTTTTGAGTTAGCAAAGATCATGCAAACTTCATGCTTGTTAGGCAACTGCATTCTTACCCTGACTTGTGGGGCATGCAATCTGCACTCGTTTTTAACTGTATAAATATTTCTTTAGATATTGGAATTGAAGGATTTCAACACCCCATTAAGTAGCATGTCATTACAGATGTCAAGATCTTAATTAATAGAGTCTGTTCGAAGTTCAATGCATCATTAAACTCTGAAATAATCATAAAGATATTGAAAGCTTGTTAAATGATATTAATGGGTTTTGATTTTGGTTGAGTTAGCAAACATCAAAGTTAAAATGTGAACTTCATGCTTATTAGGAAACAACATTATCACCATGGCTTGGACTTCATGCTTATTAGGCAACAACATTCTCACCATTGCTTGGTCTACACTGGCTTCTAATTGTTTATATGTTTTTTAGAATATTGGGTTTAATGGTTTTCAACACCCAATTAAGTAGCATTTAGTCAAAGCCAAGATCTTAATGGATAGAACTTACTTGAATTTAAATGTATTATTAAACTGTGAAATAATCACAAAGGTGTTTGGAAGCTTCCTAAAAGATATAACTGGATTTTATTTTTGTTTTAAGTTAGTAAAAATCAAAGTTCAAATGTAAGGCAATCACATTGTCGCCTTACCTTGAGGGGTTTGCCCTAACTTCTAACTAACTAACCATATATATATGTGGATTGAAGGCTTTCAACACCCAATTAAACAGCATGCCATAACAATAATATGCACATCAAAATTGAAAAGCATAACAATATTATGCAACCACATTCTTACCAACCATTTGGGTAATTTGAAAATTCAAAATATATATCCTTTAAATTGGTGACTTCAAGGGCATTATCAAACCTGAATTTAAATGGTTCTCTCCTAATGTTTATATTCCAAATGCACAATGAACCATTATCATAGGAACACACAAGAGTGTTGATGGATCTCCATCCATGCTATAAAGCACCTTGAATCTCCCGTGCAATTTGCAATGAAAGCAGGGTTGGAAGGGTCTCAATACAGTCATCGATAACTAAAGCAGGGTTGGAAGGGTCTCAGTAAACTCATCCAACAGTTAAATGAAAATGAGTTTCTACCATTCAAGTCAACATTGAAACTGTATGAGTTTAGTTTTGAACGAACCCTGCATTCATGCCAACTTCATTTCCAATATACAATGTGAGTAGACCCTACATTTTTGGCTTTGCATACAGCCATTGCTTTGGCAAGAATCTTCTCCGTAGACTTCTCGATTATGTTTTCCGAATTGTTCACTGCTGGTGAAAACAAGATACCTGCTCAGGCCAAACTGCAATCAGAATCCGGCCTCAATAATAAACCCAAAACAGAATAAAGCACTTCAAGTTGAAATGCCATCAGAAATTCTTAGATGAATCAACACAACGCGCTCATTCTACAGCTTTCTATGCCTAAAATAAAATCCTTTTAATGAATAAACTCAAAAACTTTATATCATTTTACAGATTGCATCCAGTCAATATCCATAACAGCCGGAGAAAAATGGTAGAAAACACTTACCTGGATTTCTGGATGCGGAATTTGGATCGGGGTGAGCATGAACAAGAACGATTCTATCCTGCGATGTAAACAGGTTGTTAAGAGCCCATTGGAGAGCGTTTTCGCTCTTCTCGGTCTCGTCTATGGCCACCAATATGAGCCTGCTTGCATTCATCTGCTTCTCCATGGACCCAATTAGTGCACCAGATTTTGTCTCTGCTTACACCCACTAAATTCTGTTGCTAACTTTATGCTGCGATGAGACTGTGGACTGCGTATGAAAAGCCAGTGTTGGACGTTCTTGGATTCAAGAAGAAGATCGNGTTTTTAACTGTATAAATATTTCTTTAGATATTGGAATTGAAGGATTTCAACACCCCATTAAGTAGCATGTCATTACAGATGTCAAGATCTTAATTAATAGAGTCTGTTCGAAGTTCAATGCATCATTAAACTCTGAAATAATCATAAAGATATTGAAAGCTTGTTAAATGATATTAATGGGTTTTGATTTTGGTTGAGTTAGCAAACATCAAAGTTAAAATGTGAACTTCATGCTTATTAGGAAACAACATTATCACCATGGCCTGGACCATTCTCACCATGGCAACAACATTCTCACCATTGCTTGGGTCTACACTGGCTTCTAATTGTTTATATGTTTTTTAGAATATTGGGTTTAATGGTTTTCAACACCCAATTAAGTAGCATTTAGTCGAAGCCAAGATCTTAATGGATAGAACTTACTTGAATTTAAATGTATTGTTAAACTGTGAAATAATCACAAAGGTGTTTGGAGGCTTGCTAAAAGATATAACTGGGTTTTATTTTTGTTTTAAGTTAATAAAAATCAAGGTTCAAATGTAAGGCAATCACATTGCCACCTTACCTTGAGGGGTTTCCCTAACTTCTAACTAACTAACCATATACATATATGTGGATTGAAGGCTTTCAACACCCAATTAAACAGCATGCCATAACGATAATATGCACATCAAAATTGAAAAGCATAACAATATTATGCAACCACATTCTTACCGACCATTTGGGTAATTTGAAAATTCAAAATATATATCCTTTAAATTGGTGACTTCAAGGGCATTATCAAACCTGAATTTAAATGGTTCTCTCCTAATGTTTATATTCCAAATGCACAATGAACCATTATCATAGGAACACACAAGAGTGTTGATGGATCTCCATCCATGCTATAAAGCACCTTGAATCTCCCGTGCAATTTGCAATGAAAGCAGGGTTGGAAGGGTCTCAATACAGTCATCGATAACTAAAGCAGGGTTGGAAGGGTCTCAGTAAACTCATCCAACAGTTAAATGAAAATGAGTTTCTACCATTCAAGTCAACATTGAAACTGTATGAGTTTAGTTTTGAACGAACCCTGCATTCATGCCAACTTCATTTCCAATATACAATGTGAGTAGACCCTACATTTTTGGCTTTGCATACAGCCATTGCTTTGGCAAGAATCTTCTCCGTAGACTTCTCGATTATGTTTTCCGAATTGTTCACTGCTGGTGAAAACAAGATACCTGCTCAGGCCAAACTGCAATCAGAATCCGGCCTCAATAATAAACCCAAAACAGAATAAAGCACTTCAAGTTGAAATGCCATCAGAAATTCTTAGATGAATCAACACAACGCGCTCATTCTACAGCTTTCTATGCCTAAAATAAAATCCTTTTAATGAATAAACTCAAAAACTTTATATCATTTTACAGATTGCATCCAGTCAATATCCATAACAGCCGGAGAAAAATGGTAGAAAACACTTACCTGGATTTCTGGATGCGGAATTTGGATCGGGGTGAGCATGAACAAGAACGATTCTATCCTGCGATGTAAACAGGTTGTTAAGAGCCCATTGGAGAGCGTTTTCGCTCTTCTCGGTCTCGTCTATGGCCACCAATATGAGCCTGCTTGCATTCATCTGCTTCTCCATGGACCCAATTAGTGCACCAGATTTTGTCTCTGCTTACACCCACTAAATTCTGTTGCTAACTTTATGCTGCGATGAGACTGTGGACTGCGTATGAAAAGCCAGTGTTGGACGTTCTTGGATTCAAGAAGAAGATCGSACAATTCTTGATTGCTCACTGAGAGTTGGGAGATCCCGGGGTGGTATTTATTTGGACGGGAAGGTCATAGAAAATAAGATCCCCGGATGGGGTGACACATGGCCACATGCGTCGTTGGACAGGGCGATAACGAGGGAAGTTAAAGCATCTCGCCGCCACCCTCCCTCTCTGTTCAGTCATGATCGCTCTCATGTTTGAAGGCCAAGTCTTAATGTGTCGGGTTTTAATGGAAGCATGGGCTTGGTTCCTTGGCTTCAGTACGATCCTTGAGATCGACATCACTCCTGTACTAATGGCTACTAGAGCCATCAATGCTGCAGTCCTTTTGGTCTTTTCATTTGAGCCTGGAGCCCAGCGTTCTTATGTTGATCCTGTCCCGAGACACTAATTCCTCTTACGTTTTTTTCACTCGCTTGGTGCCCTGAGCAGCCATGCCAAGAGAATGGGGCATGCCCTGTTGAGGGCTGGCCTATTATAGTAGATTTGGATGGCACAATCGCCCGGGGACTGTCTCTCGAACGCATATGCTAAGCAAAGACCATTTGGGCTCTTCGCGGCAGAATTCGCCTGCGTAGGCCCCTTCAGAGCTCTGGCCTCACCACAACCAGGGACTTATCTCTCATGCTCCAGTTCCGATTGAGGTCCCTTCAGGTCTCTTGAGGCTCAATTGGTATGAGCAGGCTCAGCTATAGACACTTCCTCCTAGCACCGAGAATTTCCAAGGTGGTTGCGCGGTGGAGGAAGAATTTCCTCCCAACTGGGCGAAATTCTTGCCTCTCCTTCCCTCGACCGTCTTGGAGCGCCAACCTGCTACTGCACCACCAATCTAATACAAGAGTCAGTCGCTATGGGTTGCATAGTGGAAGAAGAGGCCTTACCTATAGAGGGCCACTCGGGGTGCAATTCAGTTGCCTCCATGGAAGAAGACCCCGTCACAGACTCGACCGCTGCCTTCAACTCCATTGTAGCCACCTTGGAGGAGAGCCAAGCTCAAGCGGACTACTACTCATCTCCCGACTCCCACCGACTCATGGATGACCACCTGGTTCTGATACTTGAAATGAGGAGGGACCTGGCCAAGCAACAACAACGCCAAAGTCTCTTTGGCAAACACTTGGATGCCCTCTACGCTTCCCTGCCAAGCGAGCATGAGAAGAGTCGCTGCCCAACGTGCTGTCAGCCCTTCATCTTTAGACTCCGTCATGATGGCCCTGGCTTGCCGCATGCATAGCTTCTTTCAGGTTTTTTTCTTTGGGTCAATGGAAACATTTTTTGCAATTTTGTCTATGTCTGTCTCTGGTTCAATCTTTAGCTCGAGTTCGATTCTCTTTGGTTCAGGTCGGGGCACCTAGTCCACTACCTATTCTGATTTCCACGAGAGTGACATAACATGTGGCAAGTCCCATGGTTGCATTTTGAGAGTTATCAGCTTTTTTTCAAAGTCTTAGAACTATGGACATATGTCATGCCTTTGTGTTCTAGTTTTCACCTTGATAACACAACAACTAAGATTTTTGCTTTCCCAAGTTAATATAATTATTTTTATTTTGTTGAGGATTACCAACTAAATTCATATTCTGTAAAGGATTACCAACTATATATTTTGTTAAGGATTAAGAATTACTAACTAAATTTCTATTTTGTTAAAGATTACCAACTAAAATTTTTAGATCAACTAAATTTCTATTTTGTTAAAAATTACCAACTAAACTTTTTAGATCAACTAAATTTCTATTTTGTTAAGGATTACCAACTAAAAATTTTAGATGAAGATTTTTTTCAATTAAGAGTAATGAATAGCTCACATTTATACATCACCAATTGTTAAGGATTACCAACTAAAAATTTTAAATGAAGATTTTTTTTTAAGTAAAAGCACTGAGTAACTCACATTTATACATCACAAATTAATTTTTCAACTAAAAATTTTTAGATGAAGAATTTTTTTAAATGAAGATTTTTTTTTCAAGAGTAATGAGTAACTCACATTTATACATCATTAATTAATTTTTATTTTAAATAATAATAATGAATTAATCTACATTTATAAATTTTAATAAATGATTTTTTAAAAATAAGATGTTATAAAATCTTTTACCTCATAACATTTTAATTTTAAATAAACAAATTTAAAAATGCTATACATCCTCCCTATCCCTAATTATGAAATATACATCAATTTTATAATGAATTATTTATTTTTCAAACAAACAATTTTTCTATATGAAAACTAAAATGGCATTAAATTGGAGTATCCATTATTCCATGTTTTCATTAAATTAAATGCTTTCTCCAGTTTAATGAATTTTAATGAATTGGACCTTAAAATTGTTTAAAAAGTGTTGATGAATTAGACTTTAAAATTAGAACTTCCTAATGAATTAGGCCTTTAAAAAATGTTTTTTTCCATTGGAACAATTGCATTGCTAAACTTTAATAACATAAGTGAAATATAGTGGTTGAATTTCGTAATTAAAGTTTAAAAAAAAATTAATAGCATATTTGATATTAGTGAAACATAGTGTTTGAATTTTGAAATTAAAGTTTTAAAAATGTTTGATAATTATTTTTAGTCTTTCATTTTTTTTTTGGTCGTGTATAATGTTACCCAAGTTAGATGTAGTTGGTAAAAACAATATGGTTCAATAGTAATTGATTTACTTTTTTATTATTTAAATAGATAAATAGCTAAGTGTTTATTTAGTTAGGTGTATATTTCTAGAGTTGATATTGTTTTTTTTCGTGTATAATGTTACCCAAGTTGGATGTAGTTGGTAAAAACAATATGGTTCAATAGTAATTGATTTACTTTTTTATTATTTAAATAGATAAATGGCTAAGTGTTTATTTAGTTAGGTGTATATTTCTATAGTTGATATGGTGTTTAAGAGTTTTCAATTCATGTTTAAAACTTGTGTTAAAATTTGATAGACCAAGATATTCTAACAATAATCAATTAATGTTATGCAATCTCAATGATACATTTAAATTATCAATAACTTGTGTTAAAATTTGATAGACCAAGATATTCCAACAATAATCAATTATTGTTATGCAATCTCAATGATACATTTAAATTATCAATTTCTATGAGTAACACTTCATAGGTGCTATGCATTATATGTACACCTATAACATATAATCTTGTAAATATGTGTTTTCTTATCTTATGAACGACATGCAATTAATTAGTTAATCAATTATGAAGATTAACACTATCAATTATTGCATGTTGGGTGAAGGAAATCTAGTCTACCATAACCCATTCAAAATTAGATATCCAAAATAAACATTATTACACTATGAATGTCAATGTCAATGCATCTTCAAAAAATCATGAAGTAAATCTACAACTATTAAAGTAAAAAATAGCAAGTAATTAATGGAGTGTTAGTGGTATCAAAGTGTTGAATCACACAAAAGAAAAAGTTATTTATAGAATGCAAGAAAGAAGAAATAAAGATCTAATCTTCTATTATTGATCTAGGTGGATATTGGTGGCCACCCACCTATTCCAACTGGCTCCTCTTAACATTTTTTAGTTCATTGCGTTCTTTTGTAATTCTTTGTGATTGTGGGTTCTACACTTCTAGGGCTGTCTGAAGCCCTACACAGCTTCCAAGTGGATATTCGTGGCCTCCCACCTAATCCAAATGGCTTATTTTGGAAGTTTTCATGTCAGTACATCTTTCTTTACTTCCAGGGCCGTTTTTAGGGCCCTAAACAATGATTTTTTGGCTTGCCACAATCAAACTGTAGACATAGTCAGAGATTGAAGACATAATGTGTAGCTCTTGAAAAGACCTTTCCGACGAGATATCACGCGCCTAAAAAAGAGGTCGTATGCAAAAGTTACAACCCCGAGAAGTTGAGGTACCAACTTACCCATCGGTGACCACATAACTTTTGACGATTCATCTCCTAGGGTTAGGTTTTTGGATATCTATGGTTTTGGAATTCACGAGTAATGTTAAAAAGGCCTCTGGAGCCTCATTGTAATCATTCTTCTCATACAGATGCATGTAGCAACCACATCTCTTCTCAGAGATAGTTACCACCATTCAAGCAATTTGTTTTCAGTTATGCAGTTTTACAGTTTCAACCTATTTTATTTATTCAATAGAAGTTATTGTTCACTGGATATTTGTTGTTGTTCTTAGTATCTTTGTGTTATTGTATTCAGTTTTTTATTCATTTTGTTCCACTCATAAATCCATATCAGTGGTATCAGAGCAATTTTTTCTTCATTTTTTTTTTCATGCATGTCCCCGACCAAGGATGATTTTAAGGGTGGAAATTTATTTTAAAATGTAGAAACCTTGGCGAATCTTACTAATCCTTCATATACCAACTATAAATGTTTGGCGATATTTTCGTAAAAATATTCAAATTTCTAAGGATTTTATATAGTTTGTATAAATTTTTGGCGAATTTTAATGTAACATAATTTTATCCTATATAAATTGGGCAAATATTTGTTTGGGAAAAAATAATGGAAAATTAGCCCATGAGCGAAATTTAGCCCCTAAAATCATCCTTGTCCCCGACAAGATCCGGGTACAAGAAGTTGGGATTCGAACCAGTCGAGCCTTTGTAAGATCGATCGCAGTGAGCTCGACAACAACCCATGGGGGATGGATAGAAAGATGATGGAGTAGGAGATCCTTTTAAAATGTTGCTTGAGGAAGCCCTTGCACGACAAAGGAATGGAAGGATGGGCGACTTTGCACTGATCCTTCGGCGACTGCTCACAGGAGACACATCTTCATCAAGCGGCCATGCAACCCCCTTCAAGGTACAAGTAAATTTTGATATTCCATTATTTGAAGGATTGATTGATGCAGATGTTGTAAATAAATGGTTGGATCTGCTCGAAGGGTATTTTTCAGTCCACAATTTTCCGACAGGGAAAAGATTACTTTTTCACTATTCAAGGTCGTCCCCCATGTTAAGGACTGGTGGGATACTTACTCTGAGCAAAGGATAATAAAGGAATCTATAATATTTGTGGTCGCCACCACATGGGATTCCTTCAGGGATGCCATTAAAGAACAATACTACCCTGTTGGAAGCTACGAGGACCAATACACAATATTGACCATGTTGGTCGGGAAAAGGACCATACTGTACTAGATTTCACTAGTATTTTCCATACCCTGTGCACCGAATTGGGTATCAAAGACTCTGAACGACATCTGGTGCTCAAATACCACAACTGTCTGCATAGATACATTCAAACATAAATGGATTTTATGGAAATCACATCATTAGGTGCGACTTATAGATATGTTGCCAAGATCAAGAAGAAATTTAAGCAGAAGAGGAAAGAGTTTGGATCTGCAAACTCCTCACAGCCGAAGTAGGGAAAAGGCGACCCCAACCCACAAAATAAGGGAAAAAGAAAAGATGGCCACTCTCAATACAACCAGTCCAAGATGAAACATAAGAAGGGTAATGAGAATTAGAAGAAGGACACAGGAAAGTGGTGTGAATACCATAAAATCCCTTGGCACAACATTGAAGAATGTTTCTCCAAGCAGTCACTGGTGGTCGAGCTAAAAGATTTTGAGTTTGAGGCAAATTATGACTTCGAATCAAATACAGAAGGAGGGAAGTGGATTATTGATTCCAAACCCAATGCCACTATCGCCACCACCAAAGTACAGCCAAGCGAGCCAAAAGAACCAGAGGAAGGGGAACACCTCTTTCACTCACATATGTGGGTAAATGGCGCTCCACTTAATTTCATTGTCGATAGCAGCAGTCAGAAGAACCTGATATAAAAAAAGGCTGTCAATTGGCTGGAATTTCCAATGACACCACACTTGCATCCCTACACCATCGACTGGATTTGCCAAGGAAGAGATCTTCGTATCAACCAACAATGTTGTCTGGCGTATGACATCAATCCCTTCAAAGATGAGGTATTTTGTAATATTTATCCCCTTGAATATTTTGGTATTCTTTTAGGACAACCATATTTGTGGAAGCGACATGTTGTGTATGAGTCTAGACCCCACAATATTATTATTAATTTGGGTAGACAATTGTATGAGATACTAGAGGTAGCGTCGCCTACCGATATTTCTTTAATCTCTGCTAAGTAATGTCGTAAGGTCATTTCATAGACCAAGAAGTTCGTCTTCTTTGTGATTCGTGCTCACA
>JZKD02S0926226.1:10537-28136 GCA_000966675.3 Picea glauca
GAAGATGGAGATGCAACATTGATAACAAATATTTATTTATTTTTATTTTAGGTAGATTAATCTTATATACATGGGGAAGATATATTGTATAATTTAATTTAATTTAATTTAGATATTAATGCTCACTAAAGGACAAGGTTAGCCCATGGAACTAAAAGAGATTCAGAACATAAAAACACTGAGGTGAAGGAAAAAGCACATTCGAGTCGAAAGAAACCTAAAAGAGGAATAAAGAAGAATGAAATCACTAGGAGGTGCTAGTCCAATGAGACGAAGAACAATGATGAAGCTAAAAACAAAAGAGGTTCCCCAGCGAAGACATGTCGCTCTAGAGAAGTACTTCTCACAATCAAGGATATAAAGAAACACATGATGTGCATGACACCATGGTAGTCATTAGATCTATGACACCTTGTAGGTCTATCATGTGAGCTTGTAAGCTAGCATGAAGCCTCTTCTTGCTAGTGTAAGTGGGATGGAAGTAAGAGATAATGAACACAAAGAGGGATAAGCATCGTTGGTCCTCATTAAACATGAGTGTCTAAAGATGATCCGGGTGGATATCGATGGCCACCCACCTTTTCCAACTAGCTCAAAACAGTTTTCTAGCAATTTTGGTAATTTACTATTTTTAGCAATTTTTCGGGTCCTGAAACTTCCGGAGCCGTTTTGAGGCCCTAAAAGACGTTTTTTGGGAAAATGGGGAGAAACATAGACATTTCTTAATGTTTCTCACACAAAATTTGTAGTCCTTGGATAGATCTTTCTAATGAGGTATTGAGCGTGTCAAATGGAGATCGTATGCAAAATTTACGACCCCGGGAAGTTGATGTACTGACTTACCCAAACGGGGCCCACATGACTTTTGGCGCTTCATCTCCTAGGGTTAGGTTTTTGGATCTCTAGGGTTTTTGACATTCCTATTTATTGTAAAAAAATGCCTTCAAAGCCTCATTATAACCATGTTCTTGCAAGTGAGCGCAACTGTCACATCTCTTCTCAGAGATAAGCTGCCACCATTCCAGCAAGCGTGTTTTCCACTACATTTTACAGTTTCAGCTTATTTCCTTATTGAATAGAAAACCAGTTTTACTGTATCTCTATTATTTTGTGTTAAGCACCTGTTAATAATCTGTAGTCATTTTGTTGTGCTCATAAAATTTGGATCAGTGGAATCAAAGCGGTCTTCTCCTTGTCGTCTTAATGCATGTCCCCAACGAGATCGGAGTACAAAGAGTTGGGTCTCGAGCTTCTTTCTCTTGAGGAAAAAATCTCTCGCACACCCAAGCAGCCTCTCATTACAGGAGAAAAGAAAGATGACAAGACAGGAGATTCTTTCAAAATGTTTCTTGAGGAATCCCTCGCACAACATAGGAACGAGATGATGGATAGTTTCGTGCAAATCCTTCGGCGGATACCAACAGGTGACGCATCTTCTTCGAGCAAAGGTGCCACCCCCTTCAATGTACAAATAAACTTCGATATTCCTATATTTGAAGGTCATATAGACACTGATGTTGTAGACAAGTGGTTGAATCTACTAGAAGGGTATTTTTCTGTCCATAACTTTTCAAATAGAGAAAAGATTACTTTTGTGCTCCTCAAAGTCGTTCCCCGTGTCAAAGATTGGTGGGAAACTTCCTGTGAGCAAGGAAATAGAGGAACCCTCACTATTTACAGTCATGACCACCTGGGAATCCTTCAGGGATGATATTAAGGAACAATACTACCATGTCAGAAGTTATGACAACTTGTATACCAAATGGACCACACTGCGACAAGAAAGAGACCAAGAAGTACCAAATTTCACAAATATCTTCCATACCTTGCACACCAAGCTGGGTATCAAAGATTCAGAGTGACATCTGGTGCTCAAGTATCGCAGTGCTCTGCATAGATACATCCAGACCGAAATAGAATTTATGGACATCTCATCCTTAGGTGTGGCCTACCGATATGCCGTCAAAATTGAGCAGAAGCTCAAACAAAAGACGTGGCAATTTGGGCCTGGGAACCCCTCACAAAAAAAGACGGGAAAGGGAGGCCCCAACCCACAGAACAAAGGATAGAGAAAAGATGGACGGTATCAAAAAAACCAGTCCAAGCCACAAGCAAATAAGGACACCGAAAAGACAAATAAAGATATCATAAAGTGGTGCGAATTCCATAAGAGCCCTTGGCATAACATTGTTGATTGTTGCGCAAAGTAGTCATTGGTGGCCGAAGTGAAAGCCTCTGAATCAGATGTCGATTCTGACTCTAAGTCAAAACCAGAAAGGGGAAGATGGATCATTGACGCGGAACCCAGTGCCACTATTGGTACCACCAAGCTCCATCCTAGTGAACCAGACAAGCCAGAAGAAGGAGAGTGCCTCTTCCATTCACAGATGTGGGTAAAAGGAACCCCACTGCACTTCATCGTTGATAGCGATAGCTAGAAGAACCTCATCTAAGAAAAGTTCGTCAAGCGGTTGGACCTGCCGACAATGTCGCACCCACAACCCTACACCATTGGATGGCTCCGCCAAGGAAGCAATCTCTGCGTCAGCCAATAGTGTCGACTGTCGTACGGCATCAAGCCCTTCAAAGACGAGGTATTGTGTGATGTTGCTCCTCTCGAAGTTTGTGATGTTCTTTTGGGCCAACCTTATTTATGGAAACGTCATGGTGTATATGAGTCTAGGCCTCGTAGTGTTATTATTACTTTGAATAGGAAATTGTATAGGATACCCAAGGCAGTCCCACCCGGTGCTATTTCCTTGATCTCTGCTAAGAAATGCAAGAAGGTCATCTCTCAGACAGGGAGGTTTGTCTTCTTCATGATTCGCTCTCAGAATTAGCGAAAGATCACAACCACATCTAAGGTCTCTGCGGCCGACCTCTCCACATAGCAGAAGCAAGTAGATAAGGTCCTGGAAGAATACTTGGATATCTTCTCCTCACCTACCGGGGTACCTCTGCACTATCAGGTCAAGCACCCCATCAATCTGACCCTCGATGCATCGCTGCCCAATGGTCCAATATATCGTCGCTCTCTATTAGATAATGAGGAGATCAAGCGAGAGATCCAATAACTGCTCCACAAGGGGCACATCCGTCCCAGCTCATCACCTTGTGGGAGCCCAATCGTGCTGGTACAGAAGAAAGATGGAACTTGGCAACTCTACATTGATTATCGGGCTCTGAATAAAATCACAGTCATAAACCGATACATGATTCCCCAAATCGATGACCTCCTTGATCAACTCAAGTCAGTACGACCCCGGGAAGTTGATGTATTGACTTACCCAAACGGGGCCCACATGACTTTTGGCACTTCATCTCTTGGGGTTAGGTTTTTGGATGTCTAGGTTTTTTGACATTCCTATTTATTGTAAAAAAGGCTTTTAGAGCCTCATTGTAACCATCTTCTTACGAATGAGCGCAGTCGTCGCATCTCTTCTCAGAGATAAGTCGCCACCATTCCAAGAAGCTTGTTTTCCGCTGCATTTTATAGTTTCAGCTTATTTCCTTATTGAATAGAAAACCAGTTTTACTGTATCTCTATTATTTTGTGTTAAGCACATGTTAATAATCTATAGTCATTTCATTATGCTCATAAAATCTGGATCAAAAGAGAACTAAGTGAAACTCCAAAGAAACAAAAGAAACATCCTTTGATCTCATAGTAGGGAGAATATTGGAATATAAAGTGGTGCTTAGTTTCAACCTCTAAGGACCAAATATAGAAAATACAATGCTCCTGAGGAATGTGGTGATCTATCTCAATTTGAAGCTAGTGGGTTAAAACTCTAAGTTGGGTGAGAGTGACCCATAGGTTGCAAGGTAATGAGATTTTGGTGTACCCTAGGGAGTAAATGAGCCCAACACTACACTAGAAATGCAAGTTTGATCAATGCTAAAGTTTTGAAGAAAGCTACTCTCTAGGATTGGACCGTGTGGGTTGAAGGTATGTAAATATCAGAACAAATATCCTTGGAAATATTAGGAACATTCATTGAAAATCTATGTGGGGATGATCTATCAATATCCAAGTCAATGAGGTGAAGCAAGGAAGAGGCTCTTACATACCAACTTGAATCAATCCCAAGTTATGCTTATTCCATAGAGGATTTGAGAGAAAGATATGGATATATTAAAAGATCATTATGTGAGTTATACATTTGTCTGAGATTGTGTATCATTGTCACCACATGAAAGATCACTGAGGTAATGAGTGGGGTTGTGCTAAATTTTGCAAGAATGATATCACGAGGCACTAATATCTTGGCATGAAGAAGTTTGGATAACATTGTGACAAACACTCTCTATCATGTTTTAGTCTACCCAAAGGTATAATCTCAAAACCTCACACCTATACAAGAGGGTAGGTGTGACCAATGAGTGAAAGAGTCAAATCTTAGATCAAATGTCTTGAAACTAAAACTAAAAGCATTGATTTTCAGGAGTGGCAAGAGCTACATATCCCCTGCTCAGTCTAACCTTTGTTATTGGAGCCAAGCTAAATCTTGGTCTATTGAGGGGCCTCGTGAGACAACTCGTCATCCCAACTTGTCCCACTTAGTGAGGGGCCTCAAGAGACAACTGGACATCCAAACTTGTCATGTGGCACTCATCAATTGCATGTTTCATCTTAGGAAAACAAAAGTCATAGCCTTTAACATCCATAAAAGGGAGGCTAGTAATGTGATTCTTACTTACATAGGTGAAAGGGTTGAGGTAGTATTTTCATATCTATATTTGTCCTTCAACATGGATGATAAGGTTTAAGGCAAGCAACCATTTGAGGTACCCAATGACTCTAATGTAATTTCCGCTAACTCGATAATGTAGAGTCCAAAAAGTATAATAGAGAGTGGACATCCTTGTTTAACTCTCATAATGCTCTAGACCTCCTTTGTTTCACTAGTTCTCTTCTATATTTTGCAAAGCATAGTCTCATAAAGTGTCATGACAAGTGAGACCACCAAAAGACTGAGGAATTGTGTTCAATGCCTTGCAAAAGTCCATGAAGCATCAATATATTTTATACTTCTTTACCTTAGCCTCCTCAATGACAAAAGTCAAAGTAAAAATATAACCATTAGGATGATGGTTCCTCTCGAATTCTCCATGTCCTTTTAACCATTGACCTTTTTGTCTTTAACCATCTAGAAATGTGAATGTCTAAGGATAACTATCTTAGTCAAGGTACAACCAACCGTAATAGTGCAATAGTTACTATGAACATAAACTCCTTACGATTCCAACTCTATAATATAATGACCTTTGTCTACAAATATGATCATTTTTATGACTTTTTTTTTTTAAGATGTGATGGATGATAGAACTCCTTATGATTCCAACTTCATAATATAATGACGTTTGTAGACAAACATGTGATTGAGGCATATTTATTTTATCAAAGCCAATCACAACTTGTATTTGGTTTCATCCATGAAAATGACAATAACACACTATAAACTATTATTAAAAACATCCTCACCTCAACACAAATTTTACATTTATTTTACTAACATAATTTCACATATAAAAAAAATTACAAAGATGAATTATATTATCATAAAGATCATGGCTACCCATTTTGAACTTATTATTATATTATAAATAAATCATAATTAACTTATTATTATATCATAAATAAATCATAATCAAAAGTAAACATACATAAACAAATTCATCACCCAATCATCATTATATCATTGTGCAACACGAATATGTCCCAGTCACTAAAAGATCAATACATCATCATTTTTACATTGGTTTTGCTTCCCTCGTTTTGTCATCTTTATTCAATGTTATCTTCTTTGCTCTATATATTTTGTGTAAGGTTATATCTTCTTTGCTCTATATATTTTGTGTGAGGTTATAGATAGTATTGTTACATGCATAAATTTTATTTATTTTTAATTTTTTACATTGTGATTAATATTTTTTTGGTTATAAAGTTTAGGAATATTTTTAGTTTTTCTAAGTATTTTTTTTTTCAGAAAATAGTATTTAAGGTAAACCAATTTTCAGAGCATAACGGGTCAATAATATGATTTGAAGTCATTACAACAATATATTCATTATGAAGTTCAACATGTCACTTAAGGGAATTGAATCGAGGTGGGGAGGATAACAAGTGTTTAATATTTTAAGTTGTTATTATGATATCTTTTATGACATTTTAACGGTGTGTTGCTCAAGGGAGATGTGTCAATCCTTCCATGTTCAATATGGAGTTGACACATGGCATATATATATATATAACCAATGTAGGTAAGTCCCTCTAACGACACGTGATAGATCCAAAGTTAAGATGGTTCCACACTAGTATTTATTACAATAAATGATGTTAAAAAAATTATATTTATTCAAATAATCATCTTACATTTATTACTAAAAAAGATATGAAAAAAAGTGAAAATATGAAATTGTATAATTTACTGTTGAGATTTTGAATTGAATGATAAAATCTTTTTAACAGTTCAATTATTCCAATAGTGTTCTAATTCAAATAATAATTAACCCACTAAATTATTGAAAATTTTCTACATAATTAAACCCACTTAATTTGTTATTCCATTTATTTTATAGCTAGATAATATTTAACTTTCAATAATAATAATGAGAAATACATCAATTTTAAAAGATATATTTTATTAAAATAGTATACCCCTAAATGGGGGAATGAGAATGTCGAAGTAATTCAAGGGAGGTTTTCATATTAATGTTGTTAATAAGAAACATAAAGATATTGCAATTAGAGTTATTTTAGAGAAATGGTCCTCGATCTTGATGACAACCTCCTACCATGACTCTTGAAATGGTGATAGGCTTGAACAAGAGGGAGTAGATCTTCATAGGTTCAAGCACATGAAACATATATAACTTTTTATAAATTACAATTGATATTTTTTAGTTCAACAACGAAAAGCTCTACCAAGTTATGCATGGGTGTATGCCTTTGGCTTCTCTTTTGAAGAGATAATGGAGTAGCTTGGACGATGAGTTTAAACAAATCACTAGATTGAGCAGTGTTTGGTCTTATAGGGTCTCCTATTAGTTGAAAACATTTGCATGGCTAATGATTTATCAAGGCTTGCTACCAAGTCCAAATTTTCCAAAGTTGAATTTACATATGACATGTTCCTGTAGTGTAGGAGGCCTAAGACAATTAAGCATCTATTTTGGGAGTACCCTTTTGCTAAATTGTGTTGGAATTGCATCCATGACAAATTCAATTTACTCCTATAGGGTTCATCAATTGGAGAGTTGCTCTTATTGGAAATTGTAGGCCATTAGTTTTGAGCCATTACATTGCTCTATGAATGACAATGTGTCAGACCACGACTCTATACAGAGTAGTGTTTGGTCTTATAGGGTTTCCTATTAGTTGAAAACATTTGCATGGGTGATGATTTATGAAGGTTTGTCCACCATGTTCAAATTTGTCCAAGATAAATTTACAAATGACATGTGTCCATAGTGTAGAAGGCCAAAGACAATTAAGCATTTATTTTGGTAGTACCCTTGTGCAAAGCCGTGTTGAAATTGTGTCTGTGACCAATTCAATTTACTCATATAGGGTTCATCAACTGGAGATTTGATCTTCTTGGAAATTGTAGGACATTAGTTTTGAGCCATTGCCTTTCTCTATGGTAATGTGTCAGGACTACAACTTTATATGTTTTTTGGTGTGTTCATTGTAAATGTGTTTTAGAGGGTGTGCTTGGTTTTTTTTTATTCATTTAGGAAAATTATTTTTGATGAGTTGTCTGCTGAAATTAGGACAAAGGGTAATTTGCTACAAAAATATGCGAAGGAATAATTTGTCAAGGCTCGGTTTAACCTACTTATGATTTGGTAGCAGTGAGGTCATTGAGTTTCTCTTTGTATTTGTTTTTTTTTTGCATTTTTTGTAAGTTGTGACTTAGTAAAATGCGATCGGGAGCCACTATGCAAATAACCCAGGTTCAAACTCTAGTGGGTGTAGAGGCCTGTGTGTGAGAGAGAGAGGGGGGGGGCGTTTTACCTCTTGAAGTTCGTTTCCCTCCATCATCAAAGGAGTTTAACACATGTTGGACAAGCCATATTGGTTTAAGTGGGATGTTAACATGATATTGTATCCAAGTTTCAAGAAGTATGTTTCAAAAAATAAATGTTAGACTCAGCGTCATCACATCAATGATGCAGGTTGAAACCCCAACATGTGTAGAACCTTTGTGTGCGCGAGGAAGGTGTTTTACCTCCCAAAGTTGGTTTTCATCAATGATAAAAGGGGTTTAACACGTGTCAGACATGACAAATTAGTTTAAGTGGACATTAATAGGGATACTTTAATCTTTTAAGAAGTATTCGTCAAAAAATAATTGTTAACCCCACGTCACCACATTAAGGATGTAAGTTCAAACCCCCATAGGCATAAAGCCTTGGAAATGTGAATTATCATAGTTTGACAGGTTTCATACACAACAATAATTTAAATATATAAACTATTAAATTGTTAAAAGAAATGGTTGTGGCACATGTATCGAGAAAACTTTAGCTTTTAAGAATAAAGTGAGTTATCAAGTGGACAATCTCAACTTTTCCAAACTTGTCCATTTTTTTCCAGCCTTCTCATTTTTTTCAAGTTATGAGATAAAGTTCCATTGTGAACTGTTCATTTTTTCAAAATTTTGACCATCTAGATCATCTTAAAATGTGTCAAAACATCCAAATACAAAGTTCCATAATCGAGATCAAAGTTCCTGTCATTTAGAGGAAGAACTATGGCTTCCGTCAAAATTACCAATAAATTTGGAAGAAAATGTTTATTTAAAAAAAAAAAAAAAAAAAAAAAAAAAAAAAAAAAATTGTCCACTTATTAACTTACTTCATTAAGAACAACAATACTAACATATTTTGAAGATTCAAAATCTTGCATAGCATTTCTTTTAGAATTCCTTAGACCACTTTTGAACTTCTTCCAATTTTATTGCAAACTTAAATGCTTCTTTGAAATATTTCTCAATACTCTTAATTTCTTCAACTAAAATGCATTATTGTGTATTTTCTTAATAATGCATAAAGTAGTTATTATTATTATTTTTAACTTGCCTTATGCTTTTGGCACCACCTTAGGATGACTTCAGAAGTCTTGAAAAGTAAAAGTTAAAAACTTAAATCAGCTTTTTACAGTGCATGATCTCACCTTTATCTTCTATAATGCATGCCACATATGTTGACATAGGAGCTACAGAGTCGCAGCCCGCCCTACCTTTACTTGGAAGAATAATTGAATGAATCAATCATAATCATTATCTCTATAATTTAGAGGATTTTCGTGTGAGGGACAAATGTAAGAACTCCCTCCAACCATGAGAAAGAAAATTCACCATAAATAAGCAAATGCAGAATGTTTCAAAATAAAAGTTATGCCTCTAAGCTCTAACGTAAACATGATGCAGGCAATTTCGTTGTGTGGGTGGAAATTTGTTAAATGTTGCCAATTATTTCAATTAACACTATGGAATTCACTTTTCCATCATGACGAAAAATTTGTCCATTAAGAGTTGAACCTCTCACATTGGGTTGCCTCCCATTTAGCTACAATTGACTTTGAAATATTTGCCATGAAATGTAGTGCATAAGACATGACAAATGCGCCATAGTCACAGAACCCATCATTCCAATCGTATAGGGACATGCCCCCACCTGTATGTTATAGTATACATAGTCATACATATACTTGGTCGGTCGCTCATGTGTTTACTTAATCTTTTCCAAAGGTCTCATGTATTTACTTTATGGACCCAATTGTGGTATAGTAGCCATTGAAGGGCAGATAGATACAATGTGCATCTTTCTAGGATGCGTGGATCCAGCAAACCTGCCAAAAATAAAACTTGTGTTCATGACATGGCTTGGAGTGTTCTCGTGTTGCTATGCAAATCATGGCTGTGATGAAAATTTTGTAGAAGCAATAAGCATATGCATCATTGGCTTAGTAGTATTCTTAGATCTATGCAAATGCATCATTGAGTAGAAATAAAATTGAGCCATGTGTAATAGCTCACCAATGTTCAGTAAGGAGGCAAACTTTCACTTCTACAAGATGCCTCCGAGTCTTGGGTTGTTAACTTGTTTCTTTATGTTCAAAGAAGACAAACTTTTAACTAAGTAGAAGCAATTTATGGTTTTACTTGAAAACCATAACATCAATTTATAATGCAAAGTGTAAGTTGTGTTTTTTTTACTAAAACGATTAATTTTTGTATTAAATAAGTGTTGCAGCCTCACCAGTCAGCATGATAATACAAAAAAGAAAGGTTGCTCATAGGCCAATTGTCCAAAAAAGCATCCAAAAATCACTAAGCTTATTGTTTTATATATTGTTTTTTCCATTGCAGAGGAATGCCAAAAAAAACTAATTAGTATAAACCCTATAAAATTATCCTAAAAGCCCATGTTCAGAACATCCACTCCCACTAACAATCTTGCTACGGTATCCACTCTAAAACTCCTCCAAAACCCTAGATTGATCGTTCGAATGATGGACAATGATGGAAGGGGGCATGCACCCCCTCCTGATGAAGAAGCTCGGGCCTTCAATGCATTGGTTGCAGTGTCTATCAAAACCTCCAAAGTGCAGCAATCAAAATTTGTTAAAAAATTGAACGAATCAAAATTTGTTAAAAAATTGAACGAAATCCCCAAGATTGTCATTCTTCCCTCCACATCAAGAAAGAAAGCTCTGGCTCTGGCAGATAAGGGACTAATCATTCAATTTACAAGTATTTGGCCATCTCCAAAGACAATGTCTTTTTGGCTGGAAAAAAACTAGAAACCTCTTATCAGAGGCTCGTTGAACCATTACTTTTTCGATAGAGGATTTTACACATTTCTCTTTGAGCACAAGGAAGATAGAGACTTAATATTCCGCAGCAGCCCGTATTTCCTTGGAGCGAGAGGCATGTATCTAAATAAATGGACCTTGGACTTCAGTCTAGAAAACGATGTTCCCTCTATAGTTTTGGTTTGGGTGAGGCTCCCTCACCTTCCTCTGCACTGTTGGAGCGATGATGCCCTTAAATGTATTGGTAACTCTATTGGTCGATACATTGATAAGGCAGAACCAAAGGAAAACCTCTTCTCTTGCGCCAGAGCTTGTGTTGAAGTCAATCTGGAGAAAGGAATACCTCAAGCAGTGATAATATCCTTGGATAACTGGAAACACGTCCAACATTTGGATTACAAACAATTACCTTTTAAGTGCAAGCTTTGTCATGAGTATGGGCACTTTGTAAGAAATTGCAAAAAGGTTGAAACGACTACTCCAAGCAATGGACGTGAAGAACAATGGCAGGAAGTTTCATGCAAAATAGGTAGCAATGGGAATAGGACATAATCTGTAGTCAACACTTCCAATGGGGATTTGGACCCTCGGTAATTTAAATGAAATCACCCATGAAACAGAATGCAAATCCCTGTGTCGTTGAAATAAAACCACCCACGAAACGGAATGTAAACCCTCAGCAAAAGGCACCCATCTCCCTGTCGAACTCGTTTGACTCTTTATCATTACTGGAAGAAATTGTGGAAGAGGAAATTTAGATCATTCATGGAGTTGGGATGAAATCTATTGAACAACCTTCTGTCCAAATTAGCACTCAATCCAAACATAAACCGAGCAATGTCTCTCTACAACACAAAAAGAATACAGTAATCATCTCTGAAATTTCAATGGAATCAAACACTGATCCTATAGATCGAAGGCTAGAAGATCAAGATGCATTCAAAGATGCAGAAATCACATTCTCGGATGTGAAATACAGCTCAGAGATGGAGATTCTAGGCGAAGAGGGGCATGATGATCGAACCTCAAAAGAAACTTTACCTCGGAATTCAAGACAATGAACCTAAAAGGCAATCAAATAAGAACAAGAGAAATATATTCTACTAGGGTCATAGAAAACCCTTCCAAATATGATAGGAGGAGGAGCCAGGCATTCAAAACACCAGAGTGAAAATGCTATGAAAAAAGGGAGTTCCCACTCAAATCCCTTGAAATAATGATTGTGGTCTTTAGGAACTATAGGGGGTAGGCAGCACCCCAAAGTCATTAGTTGTCAAAGACCTGATAAAATCATAAAGGCATAGTATCCTCCTTCTTCAGGAGACCAAGATGAAATCAAGAGAAGTATCCAAGTTAGGGAAACGTCTTTGGAAGTCAAGTAACCTTATTGCAAAAGACGCTAGAGGAGCATCGAGAGGACTTTGCACTCTCTAGAATGAGAAAGAGGTAAGACTTGAACATCATATCAATTCTTAGCATTGGATTTTAACTAAGTTTTTTCACATGCAGAGCAACTCTATTCTTACAATAATAAATGTATATATGCCAGTCAATCCAAGTGAAAAATCAGAGTGTTGGAGATCGTTGTCCAGCTTGAAGAGCACATGAATAATAGAGAATGGAATAATAGTTGGAGATCTAAATATAATGAGAACCAATGTTGAAAAGAAAGGGGCGATTTTTTGTAGAGACCCCTTCTGAGCCAAACTGGAGGAGATTATCTCCAATTGGGACTTGTTAGATATTCCCCTTCAACGTGGTACCTTCACTTGGACTAACATGAGGGCTAGTCCGGGATTTATTGCGACTTGTTTAGACCATTTTCTTGTCCATAGCAGCCACCTTCATCGCAATTCCTCCATTAAATCCTATATTTTTCTCTCCATCACTTATGACCACAAACCTATCTCCCTATATATCCAAGCTCTCCCAAATGTTGGTCGTCTACCCTTCAGATTCAACCCTCTATGGTTGTAGCATCAAGAAGTGGTGGAGTTGGTTGAAGCCACGTGGAATACTTGGATTTCGAGGACCTCGATCTTCATTTGGGAACAAAAGTTAGCAATGGTCAAACAAGCCTTAAAGAAATGGGCCAAGAGCTTCTTTATTTCCCCATCTATGGAAAAAATTAATATAAAGCACAAACTGGAAGAGTTCCAAAAGAATATAGAGAACAGAGAGATCACTCCCCAAATTCATAAATAGGAACTTAACTTTCAATGTAGTTATCATAATGTTCTAAGAAAGGAAGAGGAGTTACGACGGCTGAAGTCCCATAGATTATGGTTTCAAGTTGGAGATAAAAATACAAATTTTTTTTCACAATCAAGCCAAATACACGCAGCTACAGAACAATGTATCAAAAATCACTTTGGAAGATGGAACCATTGTCACTGACTTCATTGAAATAAAAAACGTTGTTAAATCTCATTTTGAAGACCTTTACACTTAGAGAGAAGAAGCCAACCAAACCAATTTCGAAACCATGCTTTAGAATATCCCTACTAAAATAACCAATGCAAAATTCTAACCTTAATAGGCCCATTTCATAAGATGAAATCCATTCAGCGATATGGAATCTAGATCCAGATAAGGCCCTTAGACCAGATGGTTTCACCATATCCTTTTATCGTTTCTTTTAGACCTCAAGTGCATGCTTCATTTCTCTCATCAAACCTTATGCCTGGGGGGCAATACCAACACTTATTTTCTTGCCCTGATTCCCAAAGAATCCAACCCAACCTCCTTCACCCGCTTTAGGCCCATATCCTTATGCAACTCCTCCTATAAAATTTTGACTAGGATAATAGCTACATGGTTAAGTCATCCCTAAGATCATCGCTCCCGACCAAGGGGGATTTATGTAAGAAAGATAGATAATAGACAACATTGTGATAGTTCAGGACACCATTCGTTCCAATATGCAATCCAAAGGTAAAGATATGGTTATTAAACTTGGCATGGCTAACACTTTTGATCATGTTCATCGTAGCTTTCTTTTTCAGGTGATGGAGAGGTTTGGATTTAGCTCATCTTTCATTCAATGGGTGGTTGCATGCATTGGTAATCCATAAATATCTCCACTTGTGAATGGTATCCCCACAGGTTTCTTTCAGGCCAACAAAGGACTCCACCAAGGATGTCCGCTTTCTCCTCTCTTATTTATCATAGTGGTTGAATCTTTGAGTAGAAAGCTTGAAAAAGAAAGAGATCTTGGGAACCTTCCAGGGTTGCAAATAACCATAGGAGTGAGAAACATGAATCACTCCCAGTTCGCATGACAATAACTTGCTATTGGAAGGATCTTCAATCATTATAACTACTAGATTTAAAAGAATATTGGATTCCTTCCTCGATGCTTTCGGAGGGGCAGTAAACAACAAAAAATGTCAAATATAGGGATGGAACACTCCTTCTCTAGTTATGCGATCTATTGCTCAAGTCTTCCAATTCTTGCTTTTTGAAAATTGGACTTCCTTTCACTATCTGGGCATACCCATTTCCCTTAAATCTCCTTACACACAAATCTGGCAGGAAATTCTGGAAAAAAATCAGCAAAAAGCTTACTCAATGGGGCTCTTAATGGTTGAACCCTGCAAAATGATTAATCCTTATAAAATATGTTCTATTCGCTCTCCCTCTATATCAATGCACTGCAATCTTGGCTCCCAAAGGAATAACAAAATAAATCTCTATGAAAATAAGGACCTTCCTTTGGCAGGGTGGGAAGGCGAATCATAAAAAATTCCATCTTGTAAACTGGAACTAGGTCACAAACAGTAAAAAACAAGGAGGGTTGGGATTCAGGGAACTAGAGTTCTTGAACTTAACAATGGATGCAAAAATTTTGTGGAGATTGGTCAGCGAGAGATGGCTTGGTGGAAACATGCTTTGTGGAAGAAATACTTCATCGGCACATGGATAAGATGCTTGGATAACCCTCTGAAACTCAATGTTGGCTCCCCAACATTCAAACTTCTTCTTGCAGCTAGACCAATAATTAATGAAAAGTTGAATTGGATGCCAGGAAATGGAAAACGGATTAGAACTTGGGGAGACAAAATTATGGAATCCGACCGTCTTGAACAACTGGATATGATGCTCCCTCTACGTGATTGGTTGGAGACTTAGGGGCTCACAACTCTCTCGGATATGTCCCTTATTCTCAGTGTTGATCTCCTCCCTCCAAAGATGTACCTCTCGCCATGAAAAATTGAAAGATATGTGTGGATGGGGGGATGTGAATTACATTGTAAAATGTGGGTATTCCTTACTAAAACCAGCGAATTGTCACCCTCGATCTAACACATGGAATATTGTTTGGCATAGTGATGGGATTCCCAAAATAAACTTTTATGCTGGCTTCTAGCTCATAAAAAAGTTCTCACTGCAAAAAATTTAAAAAAGAGGTGTATGTGGTCCATCTCGATGTGCAATGTGTCAAAGTGAAGAAGAGACGCTCTAACATTTCTTTATTGACTACATCTATGCAAAGGAAACCTGGAACCATGAGTTGGGCAGTCTGATATTGTTGAGTATGTGTTATATTCCTTGCATGAGTAGTCGTGTCTACGTTGCGTCGGGTGTGCAGGGGAGGTGTAGGGGGGAGAAATCCCCCCGTGCAGGGATTCGGGAGCAGCGCTCTCGAGAAAAAAAATTGCCTCAAGAAACGTGCTGCATTTTTGCCTCATTTTTTGTGTTACCTCGATTTTCATGTCCATTGTTGGGTGTTTTTTCAGCACATGGTTTTTGCCGATGGTTTTCTATTTCTAATTAAGGAATTAGGGTTGTTAACTAATCCAAGTCATTGGGTTAGGGTTTTGGATGTCGCTGGCTCCTATATGTATATTTTATTGTAAACAATGTATCACCATGAATGAATATAGAATATGTTGGTTTTCCCTGTTTGGGTTTCCAGGGGAAAAATCTCTATGTAATGTTTGTATTTGCCATTGTATCTTTTATGTTCTTTTACTGAAAATCTATTTGCAGTAAATATTGTACAAGGTTAAAATCTACATATCCAAACGTTCAACTGGACACAAACTGTGCAGACTTCTTTAACCAATGGAGCAAACATTATAAGGGGAACTTCAATGGAAAAACAATATTTAAGAGATATTGGGACGCCCTCCCAAAATATATATGTTGGAGCATTTGGCTTGCTCGTAACAAACAAATATTTAATGATGAAACCCAAAGCTCCAAAATTGCAACCTCGAAGACTTGTGCACTTCTAACTAAATACATGAGAAATCAGGTGATTTGGAAAGATCAACATTTGGATAATAGCGAAGGGAATTGGTTGCATCTCTTTAAGCAAGACAATATTCAAATTGCTTTTAAAAATTCCACTAAATTCGCTCCCAAATGGGTTCTACGGATTCTACGGATGGAAGCTAGAGAATTCAGGGAACATATATCAAAATAGAGTAACAACATTATTTCCTTTGATGGAGCATCCAAAAGCAACTCGGGGACAACAAGAGCATAGGGGGTAATATGCAAATCCGGAGGTCAATATACCATCAATTTTTTGTGGGGAATCAGTTTGAAACCCAATAATGAGACAGAGGCACCGACTCTCTATGCAGACCTGCAATTAGCACACTCAGAAGGTATTGAAAATCTTATTGTATGTTGGGATTACATGATGATTACCCAAGCCTTGATCAAGGGACCTAAAGCGAGAGGTAATTTTCTTTCATGAGTCTTATTACAATCTATTGAATCTCTCAAAAAGTTTGGCAATCAATTGGTCTATCATATAAAATGTGACATGGACAAAGAATCTGATAATGTGGCAAAGATGGGAACACATATTGGCAATGGTGTTCTAAGAGTAAATGGAATCTTAAGGCTCTTCCCCATTCCTGTTAGAAAAACAGGATCACGAAGCAATAAAATAAAACAAATGTGGAAATAAAACACAAAATTTACACAATACAATAGAGATGCAGATATACATGGTTCACCCAGTGTGGACTACATCCACCAGAGAAATTTCCAGGTCCTTCCTTTTTTTATTATCCAACAAAAGAAGGGAGACAACCTACAACATACTCGTTGTAACTTCCTCTTCTTTCTCTCACAGTCTCCTCTCTCATAATGCAATATTCACTCGCTCACCCAGTCACAATACAATTCCCTCATACATAAAAGAGGGTTGCCTTCTAGAGAAAAAATCCCTAACATAACTTCTACGTCAAAAATGTGACCTTATAATGAATGGTTCAGATTGACTATGAAATTACAATATTTTACAAGGAATTTTTTCCCAAAATTTTGCTTCGAGGGCGCTGCCTCTAAAACCCCCACCAAGGGGGGGATCCAAAATTTCTCACCCCCCCCCTAGACCCCCTTGGTGAGATAAGTGGGGAGGCAAGCCCCCCGAGACCCCCCCGTCAAGTAATAGGGTCCAAACGCAGCTAAACCAAGACCTCTGAATCAAGAAGATAATTAGGCTCCACAACCAACAATTCCATAAGTATTTATGATGACTACCAATGAATTGGACGATCGACGTATCATCTCCTTAAACAACTCTATCACAGAAAGGCAAGATCATGACTTAGAATTTTGGTTCTCCCAGGTAGAAGACGTCCATCCCTTGGCCCATCATCATAGCTTTGGGAAGCTCTTCAAATACAGACACTATGACTCCAATTCATTCATCTATTTACTTGGAAATCATTGTGATGTGTGCTGGAATTATTATCAAGGGGATTACCAATCTTTAGTTCTGACCATCGGGCTTTTCCTAGCGTTGCTTCT
>JZKD02S0926226.1:28146-44561 GCA_000966675.3 Picea glauca
TTCATGAGGAAACCCATAAAGGGAGAAAACCTCTTCTTCTTCGAAATGATAGGCAGTCTTTTAAGTTCTGTACATCATTTATAATTGAGCACCAACTCAATGTGAGGCTGCTACCCTTGTTTTACAAGCTGCAACTTGTTTGAGAGCACCGGCTCTCTTGTTTCTCTAGCACCCACTAGAAGGAAGCACCAACTCCCCTAATGTTCCAGCACCAACTAGATGGAAGCACCAACTTCCAGTTACACAGGTTCCAACCTGTATAACATAGAACACTTGTTCTCCCTTGCACCACCCTGCCACCCTAGTTTCTCTGGCTGCAACCAGATGGAAGCTACAACTCCTTGTGTTCAAGCTCCCACTTGAACCTCTGAGGACAACAGTCCTCCCTAGCACCTCCCAACCACCCTTGAATATAAATAAATAAATAAACAACCAACTACACAGATAAATCGATTCTTACCACCTCTTCTCTGTTCTATAAATCTGGTCTTCTTCTGACTGTTCTACAATTCTTCTCTTCATTTGTCTGTTCTACAAATCTTCTCTGCTTCAACTTGTTCTTTCATTCTGCTCTGTTTCAAGTCCTTTCTTCATCTGTTACTCTTCTCTGAGTTTTATATCACACCGCGCACATTTTTCAGTCTCATATTGCACATATTTTCAGTCTCACACTGTGCATATTCTCAGTCTCACTCCCCGCATTCTGTGATTTTCCCTTTCTTATAGTTTAATTCATTTTGCGTCCCAAAACAACCAACACCGCACTGTCTGTCTCTTTTTATTTTATGCACACCCCCACGGCGATTTCCCTTCGCATCTCCTTAGGCAAAAGAAAAACAATCGTCCGAGAAAATGAAACGACAACCGATCGGCAATCATGAGTTCGTTTCGCTGATAGATTCGTAACTAATAAATTAACTGTGAGAGGGAACAGTAGCCCTCCGATCATATTCAAGCTTATCTGCACAGTTGGATGGGGTTATTAATCTTGCCTTTAAATCAGGTTTCGGCATTTCAACATTCATGTGGCCAAGTGTCTCAACACTTCATATCACGATCTCTGAAACTCTGATACAGAGCTTTTCCGCGATAACTCCTTCCTCTATATGATCAAGGCCATGACCAAGTGCTTATGCATAAAGTGCTTTTCGCAAATTCGCATTTTGTGAGTCTGGAGATAAGGCATCTCGACTCTCCAAGTCGCGATCCCCGAAACCCCGAGATGGAGATGAGATCAACGGTCCACGATCTCAATGAATCTACGATCCAGATCTCATCGTGAATTCGCATCTCGCAATTCCTTCGATGGAGGTCCTTGTCACTCCAGGTTGCGATAAGCGAAACTCTGAAATGAAGTTTAGATCAACGGTCCAGAACACACTTTGATCTGACGGTTGGGAATAAATCACGATTTCGCATCTCACAATTTCGGCGGTAGAGGTTCTTGTCACTCCAAGTCGCGATAGGCGAAGCTCCGAGATGGAGCTCCGATCAACGGTCCAGAACACACCTTGATCTGACGATTGGGAATAAATTTCGGGGGTAGAGGTTCTTGTCACTCCAATTCACGATAGGCGAAGCTCCGAGATGGAGCTCAGATCAACGGTCCAGAACACACCTTGATCTGACGGTTGGGAATAAATCACGATTTCGGCAGTAGAGGTTCTTGTCACTCCAAGTCGCGATAGGCGAAGCTCCGAGATGGAGCTCAGATCAACGGTCCAAAACAAAACCTCGATTTGATGGTTGTGATTAAATCGCGATTTCAATGGTCATATTTCTTGCCTCTCCAAGTCACGAATCGCGAAACTCCAAAATGGAGTCAACGGTCCAGATCAACAGTCCCGATCAACACTTGATCTGACGGTCATTGGGAACCTGCATCCAGAAAAAGAATTTGCGATCATCCTCCTTGAATTTCAAGATGTACACTCTCTCGGGGGTTTCCTGGACCTTTTCAAATACAGCTTCATCTGGAAATACAATTTGATCAACTTCTATCACATTACTTGTTCGATTAAGCCATTGAAAGTGCAACAAACCCTCATCTCCCCTAGCTACACGAACAAGTCCTTTCTGAGTATCTGGCACAACTTGTGTCCCCTCCAGAGACATCATTCCAGCCCGAAACTTCAGCATGATTTCCTAACAATTGAATCGGAGACCATTGAACGTTGGGCCAAGCCCTTCACCTAGCAACCATGAGCGTCGGACACGACAGTAATAGCTTTGAAAGATTTCGTTAGTTGAAGGGATGATGCATTACAGCATATAGAATCCATTATGACCAAACCCTACAAACCCTTCCGGCAACATCTTCTCATAATGCCCATCTATTTCATACTTTTTGTACGCATGCCATCTTCATTGTTGTACTTGCCATCAATGACAAGTATACAAGCATGCGCTGTCTGTTAAAGATTTGCCAACAGCTTCCACTGAAATTTTTATCTCTTGGTTGACCAAGTGTTGCAAATCTAGTGCAACTCTGTATTATTCACTAAAAATCGGCCAACTATCTCATATATAATTTTGGAACTGTAAAACCCATCCAAACTATGTTTATTATGTGTTTGTTTGAAGGGTTTCACATGAAAATCAATACACTCCAGGGGAACCTCATATCCAAGTGTTTTGCTACCTTATCGAACTATGAGTCTATATGTAAATAAAAAAGGGAGCAAATCTTATATATACAATCTATAAAATAAGAGAACAATGGGATCAATGCTAAAGGTGAAGAGAAAAGGAAAATTGAGGTCTTAGAAATGACTGTCACAACCCTTCTTCATCGTCGGGATGCCATTGAGCAGGCTGGTAATCAAAATCGAGCTACAACAACTCTGCATAATATAATTTCAGGTTCTAACAAACAAACTACAACATATTCACAAGTTGGAAGTTTTGACGAAATTCAAGTATAAAGACGAGTTGCTTCTATGGAAATTGAAGTACACATCCTAGGTCATGCTTAATTCCAAGAAAGACCAAACCATGAGAATGAATTATGAATGTTTTTTACATGTATTTTTCTACTAGGATAGTTTGTAAAAGTTTATAGCAGCTGGATTGTTAAACAATTTAGGCATCTCATTATGCTTTTTGAAAGTAGATCTTTAGAAATGGACTCACACAAGATTGAGCCAACCCTTGTAATTTTTGCTTGTTGTTCTCCCTTTGGCGCAACTCTTTATATATTATAAATCTCCAACTCCTTCTAAAAAAAAAGATCTTAATCTCAAAAGTATATTATAATACATAATAAAACTTAAGATTGAGGAAAGAGATGGTCATTGTGAGCTTCATTCTGGCTCTTTGATGGTGGCTTGACTTCTTGTTCTATCCCTTCCATTTCCATTTTCCCATGATATTGATGCATTAATTCTTCCTCTTGTCCTTCATCTAGAACTGAGCCAATTGACATCTTTTGAAATAAAACTACTAATTGAGAGCTTTTAGCCTAACTTGTTATCATTTGTTGAAGCACTCTTCACTCTATCTCTAACTTCTCTATTTGACATTTTTGTTGTATTATCAATTCAACAATTTCTGCATACTCATGGTTATGAGCTTCCTCCTAAAAAAACATTTCCATGCTTGCATTTAAGATGGATGTTTGATTGTTAGACAAAAGACTCTCATGCCTCCTCAAGACATGGCAAATGCCCATGATTTCACAAATAGGGCAATGTCGACCAGGATGATTATGGATTTCTAGTTCCGTGAGTGTCCACTGGAGGAATTCCAACTCTCTTTAGGCTACCATGGACTATCCACCTTGTTTACCATTGAGTCCTTGTAAACATTGTTGAGTGCTTCTAAACCCCTGCAAACCCAATATGATACCTCTAAAAAATTGCAAACACAGACACAGACCTTTGATTCCTTAGACACATAGATGGCTACCTTTAATTTCTCAAGCAATTGTCATCGACTTGCCTATAGATTGATGTGAACACCAATGTAAGCCTTCCTTGATCACTGAGATTGTCCCATAATTATTGTATAGGGGAAACACATTACACACTTCAAGACATAATGCAGACCTGGGGATGAAGAAGCCAAGCTTGCTTCCAAAATTATCACATGTACGCCCATCGTTGGTAGACAAGATAACATGAGTTTGTTCCACTATCAAGTTCAAAGTGTGGGAACATACCAAAGGTTAATCTGCCTTCAGTCTTGTCTTTCCATATTAAATTCAAGATGCCACTTGGCAATGAGCATTTTATGTATAACAAACTTTGGGTTATATATCATGTTTGTCATTAAAGGATAAATGATGAAATTACCCCCCCTTTTATCCTTAGTTTTCCATCCTCCATTGGAGAGGCTCCATTAGCTAACTTATTAACATGATGATTTCTAACTCTTAAAACATGGAAAAACTCAAGCCAGTCAAAGTGCCTTACCTCTGATTGGATTCTAGAGATCGGCCTTGCTAACTTACAATTCAACAAAGTTGAGAAGTTGTGCACATACCTTATGATGATTGCAGAATCTCCATTGACTACCAAGTTCCTAATTTACCCTGAATCTAGGAGCTTAAATCCTTAGTCAAGAACAAGCACTTCAACTTAATCATATGTTACTTCTCCTAATCCTCATTCGAAATTTATTTCTTGATGTCCACTAGATCTGTGACGATTCTCCACCTACCACCTCTTAAATTTCATTTATATCAACAATAATACCACTCTTATAATAACTAATATTTAAATATGTTATTTTTTACATCTCCAAAACTAACTAATATTGATTACCAAGTTGGTTATCATTTAATTTATTCAATTCACACAATCACTATTACCTACTTAAACATTATTATATATCATTGTGTTACTCCAATTGTTACCAAGTTAGTTATCATTTAAGTTATTTAACTCACACAATCCCTATCACCTACTCAAATATAATTATATATCATTCTGGTTACTCCAATGGTTACCGATCTGTTAGACATTGTGCAATCATGTCAACAAACAAACGTCATTGTCAAGCCAATCATATAAATTTATTAATGTGTAAGGCAAAGACCTATTTTAAACTCGCTATGTCAAACCAATCATGTAAATTTATTAATGTGTTAAATTTATTAATGTGGCAAATACCTGTTTTAAATTCACAATATGAAATATTGATGCATTGGGTCATGGTGGTTCGAAATCTTGCTTCTCTCACACAATAACTTGATTCAATAAAGCGTGCACTAGTACACAAAATCAAATGCACATTGTTGAAAAGCAATGGTATATACTATACAATATATTAATTTTCAAAGTACATTGATAACAAATTATTTTGAAGCAATTCTAAACGAAGGTATTATTTGATTGATTATTTTGAATGGTTGACATGGTTTTAATGTTTGGTATGTTATTTATTTTTATTTTTATTTTTTTGTTTTAGTTAAATGAGTGAAAGTAAGATGGTAATTTTGTCTTTACTATGGTTTGAATTTTCAACTCACAATGTCAAACCAATCATGTAAATTTATTAATGTGTAAGGCAAAGACCTCTTTTAAATTCGCAATATGAAAGATTGATGCATTGGGTGGTGGTTCCAAATCTTTCTTCTCTCACAAACTTGATTCAATAAAGCGTGCACTAGTACACAAAATCAAATGTACAATGTTGAAAAGCAATGGTATACAAATATATTAATTTTCAAAGTACATTGATAATAACTTTTTTTCCAAAGTGAAATTACTCCATTATATAAAAGGTATATAATCATTTACATATCACTGTATCCAGTCAATGCTGTAAAATCAATGCCATTTAACTTGACAGGTCTGTAAGTTGCTGGGCTTGATGCTGCCAGGCCGAGGATGAAAGTGCATACTGTCCGATAACGAAAATGCCAAACGCAGGATCGGATTAATAGTCTCATGTCCATAGCTGTACAGTCATGATTCCTATGAGATGGAACGAAGTCCACGGCCAGCGATTCCTGCCTCACTCACAAATTCACAGGGCTGAGAGCACAATGGAATGATAATCCCTGTACATACAATATAATTAAGACTGTTGATCATGGATGTCAATGTTGAAGGAAGGTGAGACTCCTCTCCTATTAGTTGGGCTGTCTCCAAAGCCGAAACAATCTGATTGTGAAATGAGGAGCTCATTGTGAACAGAATGGAAACCGAAGCAGTAGATTATTGTTAATCTTCGAAGAGATTGTAGAAGGTAGACGAGCTCTCCATTCCTCTGTCACTGTGAAAGACAGCTAGTCTGCCCACCTTTTGACTGAGGGCTCTCTTGGAGAGAGCATCCGCTACAGTATTGTAGGATCTGGGGAGGTGTCTGAAGGTGATGTCTGAGAAAGAGCGAGCCAGTTGAAGTGTTTTAGGTTTCCAGCCCTCAACGTGGATAGAATGAAGCTGACACGATCCATTGATCCAGTCAATGATTACCTTAGAATCACCTATGACCTGTAAATGATCTAGGGACCAAGAGGAAGCCAGCAGGAGAGTAGCCCACAAGGCAAGTAACTCGGCTTTAGTATTAGTACCCCTTCCACAGCTTAGAGTCCACTTTGTTATCCTCTCCGGGTGAGATTGGAAAGTGCCTCCAGCACCGCAACAGAACCCGGTGGACTGTGCCGCTCCATCAAAAAAGGCCAACGAGTATCCTGTCGGTAATATATAATCGACCTCTTTGTGCAGAGGAGCCAAAGCTGTTGGTTGTTTCCAATGGAAGGAAAGTTGTACTCTGTGACAGACCGCCGGAATAGAAGGGGTAGCATCCTCAAAGAGCGCCTTGTTTCACTCGAGCCAAATATGACAGCAAACATAAACAGCCAGGGTAGGGGGCGCATCTTGAACAGTAGACCAGGAGAGGAAGCTTTCAGTAAATGTGGCCCGGGACCAGAGGAAAGGAAGAGAGAAATGATGCAGGGTGTGCATCCAGATTTTTTGTGTAAAATCACAGTGAGTAAACAGGTGATCAATGTTCTCTGAGTCTCTCCTGCAGAGAACACAAATCCCAGGTCCTTTCCAACCCCTGCGAAGAAGGTTCTCCCAGGTGAGGAGTTTGTCATTGACCCCGAGCCAAAAGAATAATTTAAGTTTTAATGGAAGCTGCCAAGACCACAGCCTACAGTGCCACAAAGGCAGTGCCTCAATCAATCTGTCCGGAAGGAGCGCCTCATATACATTTTTGGCTTCAACAAGCCCCGTACCATCGCCCCCTATCCAGGTGAGGGTGTCCTGCGCGGCTGTGAGGGAGAGGCCCGAACGCTTTAATGCAACTATAAAAGTGTCTAATTCCGAGGCTACAGGACCACCAAGTGCCAGATCGTTGTTGTGAAGCCAGTGATCAGGGAGAGAAAAGACACCTATCTCTTTCCTTAGTTGTGCAAGTGTAGAGATATTATATGACAGCAGTAGAGACCGGAGTTGAAGGGACAGAATCAAAAGTTCATCTAGTCCTAAGAGTTTATCTCTGCCCAGTTTGATTTCTTTTCCCGAACCCGGGCTCCATCGTAACCAGTGTAAAATAACCTGTGAGGATGACACCAACCCCTTCCAGAAAGGAGAGGCCCAGTGCTGAATAAGATGTGGATTCCGAAGCCAAATGGAGAGGGGTTTGTTTCCAAAATATTTATCCTTGATAATCCGGTGCCATAAGTTGTCGGTGAAAATAGCTCTCCAAAAGGAGCAAGCCAATAAAGCCTTATTGAAAATGCAGAGATTTTTAAGTCCCCATCCGCCCTCCCTTTTTGGCCTAGAGAGCGTCTGCCAGCTGCATAGGTGAAATCGCCTATTCCCAACACGGTCATCCCACAGGAAGTTGAAGGATAATCTGCGGAGCAGAGTAGTGACTTTGGCAGGGATCCGTTCCAGAAGCATCCAGTAAACAGCCAGGCTTTGGAGAACCGATTTGACCAGGATGAGACAACCCCCCAGAGACAGCCATTTGTTGCACCAGAAGCCAATTTTCCGTTCAAAAGAAGACACCAGCCAAGTCCAGTCAGTTGCACATTGATAATAACTTATTTTGAAGCAATTCTAAAGAAGGTATTATTTGATTGATTATTTTGAATGGTGGACATAGTTTTAATGTTTGGTATGTTATTTATTTTTATTATTAATTTTTTTGGGGTGTTTTAGTTAAATGAGTGAAAGTAAGATGATATTATTGTTTTTATTATGGTTTGAATTTTCATTATATGTTTGTTTAAATTGGTGAAAGTGGAGTGTTGTTATTGTGCCCACCATGATTCAAATCTCCATGATGGCATGTTCACCTCTTGTGGGTCGATGCTTCTTTGAAATGGGTTGTGTAAGGTCTCTCGCGATATCCATCGAGCACACACACTACTTGGGAAGACCTGGAGACGAGTCGGGTAAGAGAACACTTGGGGCATGTGATTGGTTGGGCGAACAAAGACATGTGGGGGTGGGTAGGAGCACCTTGGGCGCACTATGGTGACGTGCAACACCAAGGGGGACCACGCCTCACTTGCCTTGTAACGGTTGATGGAGACTTGGGCTGCATTTGGGCAAGGACAATGTTACACACCAAATTCCCACACTACTAAGTGTCGCGCTTATGTATCACATTCTACTAAGTGTTGCACTTATGTATCACTTATTGTTAGAATATAATGGATGTGCTCGTTTTACCATTGACAATATCTCTATTTTCACCCAACCATAGGCCAAAGCCACCCTCCGAGCACCTTAACCTTGACAAAGAATCACTCTGGAAGCAAACCATCATCATAGTCAGTTTCATGAGCACCAACATCATCATAGTCATATAGACATAGTCGTATAGACTAAATCATGAGCACCATAGTCGTATAGACTAGATCATGAGCACCATCATCATCATCAGTTTCATCAGTTGCATCATCTCTCGAAACCATACTCTATCTGAGTAATCATACATGATGCTCAATCCACAAAGTGATATAAGAGCCATTCTTCTAATCTAGAAGAGTAAATGTTCTGAACCATTTTCCATCTGGGAAATCTCTATCCTTTGATTATCCATCCAATACTGTTGATAGTCTTCGAGGCAATCGAAACAAAATAGAACACAATTGTGTCTATCCATAGTAGTACATAACTATAATCCAGTGGTACACTACCACACCAAGTAACACACAAGTACTTGATCAGCAATGTATAGTCACGAACAATGGAACACGTCCACCACAGTAGTATACATCTACTGTCATATAGTCTTCATAACAATCATCTGATATCAACCTGCACAGAAACAATGTTATGATATAAACTAAAACATCTGGGCCAATCTTTCACTCACATCTGTGAGATCTGAAATAATATATGGCCTTAGAGTAGAACAATGAGATATCTGGACTATTCTTCTCAAGCAAGGAAGAATAATTGTCTTGTTTTCTGAACCTGGACCATTCCCCACCCTGGGCCATTCTTCCTACACTAATCAAAGTGCACCCTGGAGAGAATGTATAAACCCTAAGGAATGCTTGTCCCTGATTGTTGAGTCTGGACCATTCCCCACCCTAGGCCATTCTTCTTACACTAATCAAACTGCAACCTGGAGAAAATGTATAAACCCTAAGGAATGATTGTCCGAACCATTTCCTCTGTTAACCACAAGAGGAAAAGAATGTCCTGCATCAACCTCCAAAACGGACCATTCCTCCTATTAACCATGATGAGAAATTGTTGTCCGACGAGGCGAGCCAGTATTCTTGAGTAACCCTCAAGAAGAGAGATTTCCCTAGACCACTCCCCATGGTAACCACAATGGGAAGTCGTTGTCTATGATACATCAACAATCTGGACCATTTCCCATGTTAACCACAATGGGAAATCATTGTCCGTTAGAAATCTCAATCCACTTTCCGAACAGGAAAGAATCTGTCCAAGCTGGACTATTTTTCAATGAATGTCTTCAATAATATTTTTAGTGCTCCCTCCCAACCTAGGAGTCATCTCTTCCTTTTTCAATAAGGAAGTTGTCTCCATGAGCTCCAGCTTGAGTACGCAAACTCTTTCATCTTTTACCAAAATGTCTGCTTATCTTCTTATCTGTGGAGATATGTATTGGAGAACCACTTTCTCCTTTCTGGACTTCATTACGGATAATGTAATGCTTGATTTCAAATGTACTTTGCTCTGGAACACTGGTTTTCTCTGAAGGCTTCATGTAACTCTGATCAATAGAGTATATCATTATTGGAAAACTAGAACATATCCATGTGGCACTTCTTCTGCATAATGAGATCTGATCTACTGAGTAATCATCTTGATACAATATCTTTGTTATAGAAAATCTTCACCACGCTTATGTTGTGCATTGGAGGTTCTCCACCAAGTTATCTACTTTCATCTGTATACAAGGGTCTCTTTCTGGTATGCCTCAAAGTCTTAAGGTTGCTCTTCATATGTTCTTGTTCAATTGCTCTGGAGAACAGCCTTTGCATTCATCTTGATGTAGCACTCCAACCCATGGATGATATAACGACTTATGTAGAGGTATGTCTGGTTTACCAGAACGAGCAATCATAGTCTTCTCCCTCCATCTAGGAGAACCTCTAGTTCTAGATCTTGCAATGCTTTCATTCATAAGTCTTCTGTACATTGTTCTTCATCACAACTTTCAGTTCTACTTGATTGCTTTCATATTAGGCTAGTAATCTTGTGATTCTTGATACAATGAATGGTTGTTCAGGCTTCCCTTCTTTCTTGCAATCTTCATGTTCTTCCTCATGTTTTTCTTTAGCTTTTGGGTCCATGGAGTTTCTTATAGATTCCATGTCCTAAGGATTCCTCTTCTTTCTTTCATCATAGGATCACAGATCTTGATGGACAACCAGGGATACTTTAAGGCTTCTCTTTGAAGAAGACTTCTTCTGAGGTTGAACTGAGCATGTACCGCCTTTCATGGTTACTACCATGGATATATACTTCATCATCTTCAATGGATCATAGGATTAGCTCCCCCCTAATCCTTGCTTCATGTATGAGTGCATATAATCGGCTCCCTCTGTCTAACAAAGTCCACGCTTTTGTCTGCATCCTTATTGTCTTCTGCAATATATAATTGGCTCTCTGTCTAACAGAGTCCACGCTTTCGTATTGTTGTCTTCTACAAAACTTCATAAGTCCTTCTCCAATTTCCTCTTGATTGCTGACTTCTTTCTGTCTTTGCTTCTTCTAAGTCTCTTCATGATTTGTTGGGTTTATCTTGCAATAGTTTCCACATGATTTGCTTGATGTATTTCATTCTTTCATGTATTACCCAATGATATCAATCCTTATCTTGTTGTTCTTCCATCGGTATAGTTCTTGGAACACATTATCTTCCAAGAGATAGATATACAAGATATGTACAGAGACGATGCAAACAAGATATGTACAAGGAATAAGAAGAGTATTGTTACCTTTAGAAGAAGAAGTCTCTTTCATCCTGCTTAGTCTTCTTTGTAGGTTCCTTTTCTTCGGAACCTGATGCTTCGTGTTTCTCCTTCCTTTTCTTTAGCTCAGGACAATGACTCTTGTAGTGGCCATACTTTCGACAGTTGAAGCATTGTACTTCTGAAATGTCTTTCTCTTGATTTGGCTTCCTCCTTGAACCAAATTTCCTTTTGTTCCTGAAATTCTTGAATCTTGTTGTGAAGGCTTAATCATCGTACTTCTTTTGGGGTTTCTCTTTTGCACTGATCCTTGATTCTTCTTGAGCATAGCAAGTCCAAAGTTCTTCAAATGTAGGATACTCCTTCCTTGTGTTCATGCTTGTGGCAAATGCATCCCATGTCTTGGGAAGACCATTGAGTACTATGTTTACCAATTCCTTCTCTGAAATGATCTCTTCAATAGCTTGTAGTTGATCTCTTAACTGAGAGATCCTCACAAAATATGATGTTATATTGTCCTCATCATTCATCTTCATGTCACGGAGCTCATTCTTCAGACTCGTTTCTGACCGAGAAGAGATTTGTTAAGGCATCGTACATCTTCTTCGATGAGTCAAGATGGGAGATGTAGGGTATCAAGTGGTCTTTTATACATTCCACTATGATACTCATAACATTGATGTCACCATCTTTGAACTTCTCCATAGCTACAATATTCTGCGGTTCCTTCTCTTTTCCTTCTTCAAACTTTGGTTTCACGATCTTTCCTTTCATAATATCCAACACTTTATTCTGGCAAGGATGAGGTCAATCCTTGTCTTCCATGCTCTTAAGTTAGAAGCTCCATCTAACTTGTTCTCTGACTTCATAGAATAAGTCATGGCTTCTTTGACTTGGTCAAACCCTAGATTTGACCACAAACTCAAACTTGGCGTCTTGGCTTGCTGAGAGTACCAGGAGATGCGCTAGGCTAGGGCGCATTGATCTGTCTGGAGATTAGGTCAATCTCTTCACTTAAGGTGTCTCAACGAGAGGATTAGGGTTTATGCAACTACACCTGCTAGTAACCCTAGCTGCAGTGCTTTGGTGATTGCTCCTGCTAGAAACCCTAGTGGCAGTTCTTCAATGAGCTTAACATCCTTACGGCTATGTTTCCTTCCAGCGATTAGACTGAATGAAGGAGGTGTGGACTCATAACCTGTTAGAATATAATGGATGTGCTCATTTTACCATTGACAATATCTCTATTGTCACCCAACCATAGGCCGAAGCCACCCTCTTAGCACCTTAACCTTGACACATAATCACTCTGGAAGCAAACCCTAGGCTAGATAGCCAAACAAAGGGTAGCACACATTTCCCCAAGGATAGCGCACCAACAAGAGATGATCAGATGTTCCAAACCCTAGCCAAGAGATAGTCCAAGTGTAACTGCTAGATGCAGCAGCTGCAACGACAGTTGTCCTCCAAACATGCAGAGAAATTGGGCAACTGCAGTGCACACAAGTGTTGCTCTTCAATTCTGAGATTGCCTGCCAGAATGAGAACTAGCCTCCTGTATTTATACTAATTCTGGCTAATTGTCTGGGCTGACTTCTCATTCTGGGTATTTGTCTGTTTAGTATATATTATTAGTTATGGTTGAATTCTTCTCTTGGAGACTAATAACCTAATATAAATTATCTTCTTGAGTCGACAAGTCTTCTAGGGTTATTAGCCAACTGATTAGGGTTTCTTCTTGCTTCCCGAAGTATTCTATCCTCATCAGGTTTACATGTGGAGGTAAATACCTCCCGCAACTACCATAATATTAACACTTATGTCCTAGATTCTACTAAGTATCGATTTGTCACACTTAAATTTTGCAACTTTATCATCGTGTGGGAGTATTTTTCATGTTCCTTAGACGCGATTGATGAGAAATACATCATTTGGAGGTCGAAATGCTACTTTTTTCCTTGAAATTTTGGCCTTAATTGAGCTTCATCGCCCTCTGCCCATATACAAGGAGCGATGAAACCTTGATCAACTCTCCCCCAAGGTGTCCTAGGGAGCGATAGTCGCCCTGTGCACAATTATGGGGGGGGTGATGAAGTTGTTGCAACCATTTTGCCTTGATTTGTGAGGTTGTTTCCGAGAGTTTGCAGTTGGTTAAAGGATTGGTTTGAGATATATCCTATTCAAGGCAAGGTCAATCTTGTTGGTTGAGCCAAATCCTCTTTTGACCACATCCTCTCCTAAAAAATATCCTATTGTTGTGATATCTCAAGCCTATATAATGAAGGCCATGCTTGAGTGAAAGGAGGAGGGAGAACTTTTGAGTATCATACTTTTGATCTTGAGACATTCAAGGGAGGAGAATTAAGAGCATCATACCTATGATTGTGTGAGATCCAAGGGGTTGGATAGGAGAGCTTAGAGGAGTTGTTGCAACGTCAAACTTGAGATTGTAAGTGCTTCTATTTTGTTGGCTTTCCATTAATACATAACTTGGCATGTTCCTCTCATGTCTATGCGTTTAAGTGCATGCACGTCTATTGTTGTTAAATTCATCATAGATAGATCTATTTTCACTTAACAATATAGTGTGGAAGAAAGATGTTTCTCTTTAATCTTTACAGGTCTTTTATTGTGCCTAGGAGCTTGGACATCAAGGTCAAAGGCTGGAGTAGTGAGGACAATCGTCATAAAAAGTAAGTCATCCATATCTTCCTTCTCATTCTAATTGTTGAAATAGGTCTAAGAGGAAATTAGTTCACCATTTGTTTTCTTCTGTCTTGGATCAAGAGGGGTCTTGATTCAAGGGGGGTTTCACCTATCCGCGGGGGGGAATTTACCATAACAGATGGGGCAACTTGGGCATGCACCCAAGGAATGGACCAACCTGCCCTTCTCAGCATGGGCGTGTTGGAGAGGTTGGATGACCCCATCGACACATCACAAAGAGTCACATGGTTGATTCGAAGAAACGCACAAGGCAAGGGTGCACCAAAGAGGTTGGGGCACATTGGTCCCAAGGGACGTGAAGGATTGAAGAGCGCATGGGTTCATGGGTGTGTCGATCTGCGAAGGGATGAGTCGGTCCATGAAGGGGCGTGACACATCCAAAGGACGCGATAGTTTGCGAAGGCGACGTTTGGAGTCCATATAAGAACACAAGGGCGCAAAACCAAGGAAGGAAAAATGAGCAAGGAACCGTAGAGAGAAATTCAAGCGGCTGAGGCAAGGAAGAATAGAATGCAAAGTTACAAAGACATAAAAGACAAGCAACAAAGAGTGGGATGCACAAGGAGAGTTTGGGGAAGTTTGAACGCAAGTCTGTGTGAGGCATGTTATGAGACATAACCAAATTTTGTGTTAGCTTAGTGAAGTTTGTGATAGAGAAGAGACAACTTTAAATGTGTTGAACCTTCACGGAATAGACCTAGTTAAACAATAATACACACATTTGCAGAGAGAATTGGAAAAAGAGGAAGAAGGAGAGAAAAAATGGGAAAAATTCTCATTAATCGTTATGAATAATCAATAATTTACACATGATATACTATGTATAACTCAATGAGTTCGACTTGAGGTGAACCAAGTCACCATAGTGGTGGTCTAGAGTGATCTGGACACACACCAGCAGTTACGGGAGAGAACTTCCACCTATTCTAGTCTCTCAGGCAGTTACGGGAGTGAACTGTCACCTAGTTGAGTTAACTAGTCAACTAGTCTTCAATTAACTGACTGAACAAAGAGTAGTGAGGAGTTAACTCAGGGAATCAAGGTTAATGTGCCACTCTGGTGATGATACCAAGGCAAGGTTGAATTAGCATGGTGATGATCTCAATGCAACATCTAAACTCAACTCAACTAGTCAAACTGAAGTGTCAACTGAAAGAGAATATTCTCCAGGTGGAATATTCTCTCCTAAAATATGGGATACTGAACAATGACTAATTATGACTAATAAAGAAATAAAAACCTTAGGAAAAAGAAATCCTAGGTGTGCGTGAAGTAACTCCAACACCCCCCCTGAACATCACTATGGTGAAAATAAAGATTGGGTCCCGACAACGAGGTCATGTTAGATACCTAAGTACAAAAGATACACTGAAAATAAAGTGAGGAAAGAGGGAAAACCTCATGGAAACCCCCCCCTCAAGGTACAATGTATCTAAAAATAAGAACTATAGTTGCTAGGCAACTGTGTCCTTCACTCCAAGATGACCTCGCAGAGAATGGAATTTCTGCTCAGTGAAGGTCTTGGTGAAAATGTCTGTCGTTTGTTCTGCTAAAGGATAGAACTATAAGTCGATTATCCCCTCATGTACTAAGTCCCGGATGTAGTGCATGTGGATCTCGATGTGCTTTGTCTGTTGCCTCTAAACTGGATCTCTATAGAACTTCAGAGTGCTCTGGTTGTCACACCAGATGACGATCTGTTAGCGATATTTCTTGTAGGGGGGGTCAGAATGTAAAGAATGGGTTAAAAATCCACTTGTCATAAGTTCAGGATGCAAATGCACCCATGTTTAAATAGAAATCAAGTATGGGCGGCAAGGATCAAAGCGCCTGGATCAACGGCGCAGATGGGATTCTGGAGCCCCCCCGCCTTTCTACCTTTAAGCGAAGGGGGGGGGTCCGGAATCTGGGGCGCACCTCTTCAATGGTCAGGATCGAAGCGCCCGGATCAACGACGCGCGAGGTGATTCCGGACCCCCCCCCCCACCTTTCTACCTTTAAGTGAAGGCGGGGGGTCCAAAATCGAAGGCGCATCTCTCCGACGGCTGCAGTTCGAGCGCCCGGATCAACGACGCATAGGCAACCTGGGCATCCTCTGTCATTCTGCAATTAACCAACGTGGGCCCCTTCCTTGTCATGTCATCTTTGGCGCCATCTGTTCTCTTCCTGGTCGTGCGATGAGGCTCGCGCCCTTCTGCCCTTTCCTCATCCTCTGACATATGTCGCTTCCTCCTTTCCTGGTCCACATGGTCCCTTTCCCATCTCACCATCCATCCATCGCCTGCCATGTGTCCCGCCTCTTTCCACGTCCGCCTCCTAGCGCAAG
>JZKD02S0926226.1:57501-77925 GCA_000966675.3 Picea glauca
TTCATTGGGAGTCTTACAGGAAGATATATGAAAAAGGAGATCGGGAGAAATAAGACTGCAAATTGTTCTGAGTGCCTCATCCATGCGATTTAAGTACTTGGATTTTTCTATGGTTCATGTCGACTCTAGATCTGTATTCATGGTTAACCTATACAACCCTCTGGATCGGAGATGTATGGCTATTTTCTCCTTCCATGCAAAATAGTTGTAAGGTGTAAGAATGAATTCTTTTTGGAATTCCATCTTTCCGCTGTCTTCAATCTTTTGTACCTGCAAAACATTTTGGTGTAGCTTTTGCTTAGCAGTCCATCGGCTCTGATACCATGTAAATGTGTTGAACCTTCACATAATAGATCTAGCTAAACAATAATACACACATTTGCAGAGAGAATTGGAAAAAGAAGAAGAAGGAGAGAAAGAATGGAAGAATTCTCATTAATCGTTATGAATAATCAATAATTTACACATGATAAACTCTGTATAACTCAATGAGTTCGACTTGAGGTGAGCCAAGTCACCATAGTGGTGGTCTAGAGTGATCTGGACACACACCAACAGTTACGGGAGTGAACTTCCACCTATTCTAGTCTCTCAGGCAGTTACGGGAGTGAATTTCCACCTAGTTGAGTTACCTAGTCAACTAGTCTTCAGTTAATTGACTGAACAAAGAGTAGTGAGGAGTTAACTCAGGGAATCAAGGCTAATGCGCCACTCTGGTGATGATACCAAGGCAAGGTCGAATTAGCATGTTGATGATCCCAATGCAACATCTAAACTCAACTCAACTAGTCAAACTGAAGTGTCAACTGAAAGAGAATATTCTCAAGGTGGAATATTCTCTCCTAAAATATAGGAGACTGGATAATGACTAATTATGACTAATAAAGAAATAAAAACCTTAGGAAAAATAAATCCTAGGTGTGTGTGAAGTAACTCCAACAACAATGAGTCTACGGAAGGGTGCACATTTGGGGATGCAGCATAGGGGTTGTGAAAGAGGTTGCGATAGAGAGTCCTAGTGGGAAAAATATGTGTATGAGTGTCTTGGTGGGAAAAATATGTGTATGAGTGTCTTGGTGAGGTGAGGCAAGTCATGCGACTCTACCCAAGTTGTAAATCGAGCTATTACTACTCATATTGTAATTGTTTCACAATAATAAGACTTAGTCAGGTGTTAGGCACGTGTTGTACCGCTCGCACTATTTTTGTGTGTGTCTCTTGTTTGTTTTGCAAGTGTTCTCTTGGTTTTGCATGTTCATGGATGTATGCTTAAATGACTAAGTGTTAAGTTGTTAACAAGACTGCCTAAGCATACAAGTGAGTCGCACAGAGTTGGAGTGTGACTCTCTTGTAGCCTAGAACAAAGTATGGGTATGCTTTAGGTGAAGAAGCATAGTCCATACAAAGTACTGTAGGTGTTTCCAAGCAGCCAAGTATGAACCATCGCGGTGTCACACACCCTAAGGAGGTGCATGATTGCAATATCTGGGTAGGCATCCTATGGGGTCATGACAGGTGGTATCAGAGCAAACTTAGAAGACAATTTGGTGAGCTCTTCACCACTATCTCAGCGATAGGTGGTATTAGAGAAGATTTGGCTCTTCACCACTATCGCGGTCATAATGGTGTTGTAGAGGCACACTGCAATTGGTTTCATAGTTTGTCCCGAAGGTAGTTTAGTGGGAACATTTTCAACCCATCACAGACTTGGTGAACAACTCAATGGGGTAAATTGGTTCATTGCAGAGACTTTGCATCAGACTTACGATAAAGGTTCCAATTGACAGTGCGATGGAAGGTTGATCTGGACACACACCTTGTATAGACCAAGAGCAAAGTTCATGGTGAAATGAAGCACTTGGACAGGGTGGGTGGTCGCAAAACTCATCGTAGAGTTCATTGCGTGACTTGTCACATATTTGATCACAGAGGCAGTTTGGCCGCAGGCCTTGGTGAACGGTTCGACAAGGTGGGTTGTTCCATCATAGGTTGTTTGAGTGTAGACTTGTAAATGTCTTGTGAACATACACAGACTAGGGGTGAAGTTCTTGAGGGTGAACCAAGCACTTGGATGTATAGATGAACGCAGGATTCATCGCAGAGTTGGAACAATGCGGAGGAGTTGCGTAGAACTCTTGGGAGAGCCAAGTGACTTGGATGACACTGCAAAGAGCTATAGTAGTGGAAGAATTCAATGGGACAAGTGGAGGTGAAGCTTGGACATAAACAAAACTACTCACCAATCTAATCTTGAAATGGAAGGTGTAGGTGATGAAGCTTGGAAGATCAAGAGAGACAGTGTAGCTCAATGATTAGTAAAACTCCGAGAGGCTTTGAAAAGGATAGATGAATTCGACTTGCAAATAGAATCCAATATCAATGAATTGAAGGCATTGACAGGGGGGATTCATACTTTGACACTCGTTGCGTTGGGAGAACTTAGGGAGGAGAGCATCCAACATGAAGGCGGTGTAGCCACAGAGTATCAACCTAGGCCACTAAGGATCAACCCAGGACACTCAAGAAGAAAGGCAAGATGGTTGAGTGTTACTTTTGTTTGCACAATCATTTTGTGAGGGATTGTCCAATGTGAGGAAGGTTGGCTCTGTTGGTTGAAAAAGAGGAGGCTCAAATTGCACCAACAAAGATGGTTCAAGTGCAAAAGCCGATGGAAGAAATGAAAAAAGTCATGGAAATGTTGGTTGAATGCATGCAAGAGTAATATAAGAGGTCAAGGACAATTTTCACAAAGTGAAGAAGTTGAGGGACTCTGCTTTGTGAATACAACAATAAGTGGGTTGAATATGATAGCTTTGGTTGACATTGGTGCAACCCACAGTTTTGTGAGTGAGCGAGCCATGAAATCACTTTATCATAGACCTGAGAGCAACATTGGTACATGTAAAGTGATGAACTCAACAATGATATCGGTGACACAGATTGTTCGTTCAACACAATTGAGGGTGGGCAAATGGTTTGGCAACATTGATTTGTTAGTAGCTCCATTGGATTATCATGCAATGATCTTGGGATCAAACTTCCTCATATTTTCCAAAGCAGCTCCCCTCATTCACGAAAGTTGCTTAGTATTCTTGGACAAGGCCATAACACCAAGCACACCCTTGACGATGAAGAGGAAGCTCATGAGGACGTCTAGGATTTATGTGATTAGGTTTGTAGGAGTTAGTGGAAGCATGGGCGAACATTGCAACGTGACACAATGACAATAAGTCATCCACACCGCAACATCTTTGAGTAGTCATGGACAATAAGAACAACAATTGATAACGACAAAGACTTTAGTGAAGGTAGCCACGAGGAAGGTTGGTCAATTGAGGAACCCACATAGCCATGAACATGAGTGTAGGAGATAGTTGGACTCTTCACTTTACATAGAGCAGGGGGAACTTCACCAAGTGAATCATTATCAACTATGAGCAAGAGACATTGTGGAGGATTGAGAAACAAACTTACCCACTACATAAACTTCAAGAGTTGGGTCAAGACAGTGCGTGGAAGCACTTACTCAACTAGATTTGGAGACAGACGTGGAAGAGGTAGGAGTGGAAGACTGACACCCTGCAACGATCATGAACTTTTGTAGGAATGCCATGGGGATACATGACTTCCAACTCACTATAGAATGACTTGAGGAGTTGGGATGCACACCAAAGCAAGTTCAATTGGTCTTGTGATACTTGCGCATGGAGAACAAATCAGATACGATGTACACCAATAGCCTTGGGGGAGGCTATTGGGTACATTATGCCTACTAAACAAAGAAGACAAGATGCATTGTTGGGAGCAAGCAGTGCGAGTGATGATGCCTAGTGGAGGTGTCATGGAAAGACTCAAGCAGGGAAGTTGCAAAATGAATAATGGGTTACGAAGGTGACTTTCCAGATTGTGACAAGGGGTAGGACCTTGCCCAAAATCGAGAGGTTCAAAGAGATTTTCAACTAAGTGGAGAAAATGTGTTGAGGCTACAATGGGTGACTCAACAAGACCACGAAGAGTTGGACAAAATGACGATGAGGCAGACAAAGGGTTTGTTGGATGTGGAGACCTGCATTCTCTAGTGGCGAATGTGATAGTTGGACTGATCACCCAACCAGTTCAGAACTTGAGAGGATCCATTGTATGTGAAACGTGGATGACGAAGTCAAAGTATCGAAGTCATCATGGGTCAAGAGTATCCAACACTTGGGCACACTTTGAGGATATTCATAAGGGGAAGACCCTTTGACAACAATTGTAGAGATAACATATGTTGAGTAGTGATGAGATTCGAAGATGGGGCAGAGGCACCATGGATATCGACGAATTTTGTCGAGGATGAAAACAACTTGAATTGGGGGAGGATGTAAGGTCTCCCATGACACCCACCAAGCACACGCGCTCCTTGGGAATACTTGGAGATGAGTCGGGCAACAGAACACAAGGGGCATGCGATCGGTTGGGCGAACGAAGACATGTGGTTATGGGTAGGAGCACCTTAGGTGCATGATGGTGACATGCGACGATTGATGGAGACTTGGGTTGTGTTTTGGCAAGTATGGGGCGATTTGGGTGCACACCCAAGGAGTGGACTCACCTATCCTTGGCAACATGGGTGCATTGGAGAGGTTGGATGACCCCATCGACACATCCATGGAGAGTCACGTTCCGAGTTTGAAGAAACACACAAGGTAAGGGCACACCAAAGAGGTTGGGGCACGTCGATCCCAAGGGACGCGAAGGGTTGACGAGCACACATGTTCATGGGCGCGTTGGTATGCAAAGGGACTTGTTGGTTCATTTGGGTGTGTTGGTCCGTGAAGGGCTGCGACACACCCAAAGGACATGATGATTCACGAATTCATATAAGAACACAAAGACGCACAACCAAGGAAAGAAAAATGAGCAAGGAAGCATAGAGAGCAAGTCAAGCAACTGAGGAAAGGTTTTGCGGCAAGGGAAAATAAAACGTAGAGTTACAAAGACATGGAAGACAAGTAAAGAGTGGGACACATAAGGAGAGTTTGGGTAATTCTGAATGCAGTTCTGTGTGAGGCATGCTACAAGACATAACCAAAGTCTATGTTAGCTTGCTGAAGTCTGTGACAGAGAAGAGAAAATCAGTTTATGGAAGGGCGCATCGTAGGGGTTGTGAAAGAGATTGTGACAAAGAGTCTTGGTGAGACAAATATGTGTACGAGTGTCTTGGTGAGGTGAAGTGAGTCATGCAACTCTTCCCAAGTTGTAAACCAATCCAGTAGTGCTCATATTGTAACTGTTTTGGAATAATAAGACTTGGTGTTAGGCACGTGTTGTGTCGCCTGCACCATTTATGTGTGTGTCTCTTGTTTGTTTTGCAAGTGTTCTCTTGGTTTCACATGTTCATGTATGTATTCTTAAATGACTATGTGTTACGTTGTAATGTCCCTGACCCCTCAACTTGTCACCCCGGGGAACGCCATTACGAAATTTCATTGTAATTTTGTCCTTTTGTTTGGATACCATTTTGTGGTATCCCCGGAACATGCATACATATGTATATATACACACACACACAGACACGCAAAATTACTGCAGACTCCTGTGGAATTGACAGTAATTCATACATGCAGCGGAACACATGATAGCATTGCAAGAATCACAGACCTGCACAACATACATAATTAAGCATAGAGATGATACTTATCTTTTACTGGAGAAAAACCACCAATTGCGTTCAGACCTTCCACGAACCTCCCAACCTTAGACCATGCTACTCATCACGCTCAACAATGGTCACCCCCGAGCTGGGACTAAGCTCCACCCAGGGCAAAGGAATCCTAGACTAGGATGAGGTTACAGAAAACTACACAGTGCAACTAGAAGGATTCTCTCCAAGAGCCTACTTACGCCCACTACTCACGGACTCTCATTCCCCACGTACAAGTTCCACCCCGAGAATATGCACCTTCATTGTTCCACAGTCCATCGACTACTCTACTTCCCTTTAAAGGTCTCGGCAACAGGCTAGATCAGGAATTTTCAGAGCTCCGTAGCTGGTGCTGGACTCTCTCTAGGATAAAATCACTTCCTGACAAACTCTCTCACCTGTAGAGAGCTGCTCACAGGCCTAACAACATGTCTCTTCAACCACGGGCCTGACAACCCGCTTCTTCAACCAGCTTCAATTCAATTCCCGCAAGTGAGGACAATAACAAGGCTTAAAATAGCTCAGGGGATGGAAAAAACCACAATTCGATAAGGCACAACACGTCTCTGGCAAGTACAAATACGATGTGCTTCACAGGAAAAACACAAGTCAACTTCACGGGTTACTGGTTTCAAAGGTGCGTGAAAGATGTTGGGGTCAACAATGGAGGCCAAACGAGTTAGGTGAAGGCTCCAAGAATGGGGAGCGAACCCCCCAATGAGCTGAATTTCCAACTTTAACTGCATGCGCCCAAGTTGACATCTGTCTTCCTGGAGTTGCATGTCCTCCATTTAGCACTCATTCCCTTTCCCAGGAACTTAGGATAACTGGGTTTATTTTTCCCACTTTAGTATTTTCATTTCCAGGAATATATATTATAATATTCCCCTTGGGTTAAGCCCTCTAGATTAGCCCCTCTTTCCTAGCCTCTCAGTCCCATCCCTTTCTCTACCTAGTGGAGTTGAGTCCCCCATCACTCTTTCTTTGGGGTCAATCTACACGTAGCGATGTATCATTTTTATTAATGATCTGCATAATTACATATACAAAAATCAGGCTTATGGCCTTTAACATCTAGGTTCTCCGACCTAATAACACATAAGCTTACCATCTTATAATTGCTCGACTCACCAGCCTACAAAACATGTTTACAATTCATAAATACAATTGGGGCTCGTCCTTGGGGATATTACAATCCCCTCCCCTTATTTTTGCACTGTCCTCAGTGCAACTTATTTACACAACACCAACAAGATGTTCAAAATCTTCAAAAAGATGTGGGTATTCTGCCTACATAGCATCCTCATGCTCCCACGTTGCATCCTCAAGACTGTACCAGGTCCACTGGACCTTTACAAGCCCTATGGCTTGAATCTAGAGATGTTTGTTCTTTTGGTCTAATATGCGCACCAGATGCACTTGCAAGATGCCTTCTTGCTCCACCTGAATCACATTCCAATCAATAACATGATTAGCATCATGTATGTATTTCTTAAGCAATGAAACATGAAACACATTATGTACAATCATGGATGCAGGCAATGCAAGCATATATGCAACTGGTTCAATCCTTTCTAGGATTTCAAATGGCTCACAATATCTGGCTGCCAACTTGGAACAGTTTCCCAACTTTAGGGAACTTTTGTTGGCTTTCACTTTCAAGAAAACATGATCACTCACTTTAAAACCCTTGTGGGTTATGTTCTTATCAACATAAATTTTCTACATGTCTTGGGTAGCCTTCAAAATCTGCTTAATCTTCAACATTTTCTCTTCCATTTCCTTGAGCAACTCTGGCCCAATTATTGCTCTATCAGCGGGGTTGTCCCAGCTTATTGGTGTGTCACACTTTTTGCCATAAAGTGCTTCGAACAGGCTCATCTTCAGTGATGTTTGATACTCATTGTTGTATGAAAATTCTACCAAGTGTAGGTAGTCTTCCCATTTAGATGGTTTGTCCATCACATACATCCTTAGCATGTCCTCTATCACTTGGTTCCCCCTTATTGTTTTCCCATCAGACTCTGGATGATAGGCTATGCTAAAGTTCAGATTCATTATGAACCCCTTGAATAACCCTTTCCAGAACTTTGAGTTGAATTTTGGGTCTCTGTCAGACACAATTGTCTTGGGAATGCCATGCAATCGTGCAACTTCCTTCATATAGATATCTGCAACATTAGTTGCCTTGTGAGTAGTTTTCAATGGAATAAAATGGGCAGCTTTCGTAAGCTTATCCACCACCACCATGATGGAATCATGCTACTTGTTGGTTCTGGGCAATCCTGTGATGAAATCCATTGTCACCACTTCCCACTTCCACTCAGGAATGGGCAATGGCTATAGCAACCCAACTGGGTGGCTATGCTTAGCCTTGACCCTTTGACATTCTAAGCATTTAGCTATGTACTTAGCAATTTCCTTCTTCATGCCTGGCCAAAAGTAATGGCTCTTGATGCTGCCACTGTTTTCTGATATCCAGGGTGCCCAACATAAGGCACATTATGCATTTCTTTCAAGATCATAATTCTCAATTCCTGGGAATTAGGTACATAAATTTTGTTTTTGTACAAGAGTGTTCCATCAGCTTCCAATTTATAATCTTCCACTTTCTGTAGCTTGGTCACCAATTCCATGTACTGCAAATCTGCATTTGCAGCTTCTGAAATTCTGCCTTTAATATCAATTTGATACATGCTAATGGTCGTAGCATGTAGTTCATGCACTCTTCTACTGAGTGCATCAACCACTTTGTTCTCCTTTCCTTTGATATGCTTGATATCAAAGTCATACTCACAAAGGAATTCCAACCATCTACTCTGCCTAGCATTCAAGGTTGGTTGATCAAACAAATACTTCAGACAGTTATGGTCTGTCCTTAGTTCAAACCTCTTTCCCATGAGGTAGTGCCTCCATTTCTTGAGGGCCTGCACTATGGCTACCAACTCCAAATCATGAGTTGCATGGTTCTTTTCATGATCCTTCAGCTTTCTGGATTCATAACATACCACAAACCCATTCTGACCGAGGACACCCTTGAATACATCTTCAAAATCTTTTAGGACTACATGGTCCTCTAGATTTGGCACCTTGTCCTTAGATGTTTCTTCCATATGGGCTGCAAATATTTGACATCCCTTCCTGTAGCACTTTTTCAGTTGCATTGTTGAGATTTCTCTGATAGTCACTGCCCTTGGGATTCCATGTACTTTCCTTGGGTTTCCTTCCTCATCCAGGCAAGTGAATGCCTTGTTACGACAATCTAAGATGGCATGGTGTTGGTCCAACCAATCCATCCCAATTAGACAGTCATAGGAACCTAAAGGCAAGATGTTCAAATCTACCACTGTGCTTAGTCCATTCATGTCCATAAGACATGTCTTAACCATTTCAATAACTTTTCTTTTAGCTCATGTAGCCAACTGCACCAACCAAGATTTTCCATGCTTGTTTCTTGGCAAAAGCAAACTTTCCACCATCTTATTATCTATATAACTATGACTAGCCCCTGAATCAATTAAAATAGAAATGGTGTGGTTGTTGATCATACTTTCCACTTCAATCATATGTGACTGATATTTTTCCTGCTTGTTGTCCAGGGCAAAATAGATCCTGGGTACATTTCTGCCCATGTCCTCCATTGTTTCTGCTTGTTGAACGTTGTGGACAACTCTCACCTTGCCATTTTTGTGAGGACAATCTCTATACTTGTGGTCTTCCTGACAACCCCAACATTGAATGGGTGTCTTCCTTGGCCTTTGTCCCCCTACCTCAGCCATTCTGTGCTCTCTAAAATATGGTTGTCCTTGAGCACTGTTTCTGAAAAAGGGAGGCTTGTTTCCCTTCTGCCTCTGCTCTTTCTTGATCTTCGTCTTGTCCTCCCAAGCCTTCTGGAAAGTAGGCTTTTCTTTTTGATGATCATATGAGCATTTTTCTCTTCTTATAGTTTCTTCCATAGTTTTAGGATCATCATACTGGATCTTGTCACTAATGAAATATGGCAATCCACTCAAATATCTCTAAATTTTGACAGTCTCATCTTTGATGAAAGGAACATACTTCAACAACTCTAGAAGCCTTCTTTTATACTCATCTATTGTCATGCTTCCCAGCTTGAGTTCAAAGAACTCTTTCATCTTTTTTTCATAGTATCTCTTAGTTAAGCATTTATTTTCAAAGTGTTTCTTGAATTCCTTCCAAGTAACGTTTTTCTCCTTAATATGTTGCACCTGCACAAGCTGGTCCCACCACATGGATGCCTTTCCTTTTAGTTGATACATTGCAATTCTCCCTTCTGCATGAGAGGATTAATTCTGCAGATGGAAATATTTCCTCATGCCAAGCAGCCATGTCTCAACATCTTCTTCCTTCTTGTGCTCTCCATCAAATGTAGGAGGTTTAATCTTGTTCATTTCGCCCTTAAGTTCATCCACTCCATCTCTCCTATGCTTCATGGTAGGAGATGGACTTGAACTACTGTGTGCCCTCCTCTTGGAATGTCCTTGGGAGTGATGGTGGTGTCTGCTAACACTCCTTGATTTTCTCTTCTCATCAAAGAATCTGTGATTTCCTGATTTACTGGAGTCACTCCACTTATCCAATTTCCTTTCTATTCTTTCCAGGCTCTGTATCAACTTTATGTTGAATTATCCATGTTGTTCCCTGGATTTCATGAGCTTTTTGTTATCTGCTCGGTGAGTCTGGACATCTTTATGCAATCTTTCAATGATTTTCATCGTGTTTCCTTCCTTATCTAACTCTTCTCCATGCCCATTGGAGTTTGATCCTTCTTTATCCAATTGATCATTTATTCCTCTAATTTCGTCCTCCGGACTGTAATCTTCCTATGCATCCCCCATTTCTCTGCACTCTGTGCTGATCCTTATCTGATTTAGCTGTTGTTTAACTCTACAAAAATAATGTGCAGTCAATTGAAATTGTTAGACCATCAATCCTTAACAATTTCCACAGTATTCCTAAATCAATCTGATTCAAAGAAAGCTTTCAGATTTCATTATGCAGTTCTCGATCAATCAAGAATCCCCGCAGATCTTTTCTTTCTGAGCTTTGCACCGTTCTGCAATAATTTTTGGGCACTAGCCCCTTTCTCTCAGCCCCCAACCCATGCGACCAAAGGCTGTGGCCCAATGCCAAGTTGATGGTGCTTATTCGGGACTTCGGGCCTCTGGCTTCGGAAGTTCCTAACTCCTTTCTCTCCGGGGTGTTGATCTTCCGGAGTAAACCTCCACTTGTCACGTGTCCTTCAACAGATCAACGACTGTCAATCATTTGACACTTCGGGCTTCGGGGGTTTGTGGCCCACCCGTTCCGTTTTCCTCCAGAGTGTCCTTCCCCCAGCGTTAGTCTCCTATCGCCACTCATCTGCTAGCTCAGGGTTTCAATGTTCGAGCACTATCATGTCACATCACTTAATGCCTTTCGATTTGCGGGGGCACGCATCGACGGTTTGGAGTAACCCGCCTTTCACCCCGCAATTCTTTCGACACTGACACGTAACCCCTCAGTGAAACCGTGGTTTGGATTGCAGGACCACCTTTGGGAATTAACTCCTGTGCAACTTGGGTCCTCGCAATGCCTCCTGGCCATCGATCTTGGTGTATGGTGATCAACGCCAGTGTGGGCCCAATAACCATGCTCAAACAGAGTGACACGTGGCATAATACTAGCGACTGACACGTGGCCCAATCAAATGGGTGACATGTGTCACATTCCAAATGGCATTTCAATCTTTGACAGGTCCGAAACCCACTAACACGTGGCACACATCCCATGTGTCCACGTCATTCCCGATGACATCATCATGCCACGTCACTCCGAAATTTCGGGCTTCAGAAGTTTTTAAGCCTGCTTCCTTCCAGTCTCCCGAATTCTGAATTTTTGGACTTCTTTACTCTTCGGGTCCGCATAGTACAACTGTCTACAATCCAGGTGGGGGCACATGGCAGGTAAAGGAGAGGTCCACGTCACCTCCACGTGAGGTTATCATGACTCACTACTTCGGCTCTTCGGGGCTTCGGGAGTTCTCGCCTCAACACACACTAATTCTCTCGAACACCAAAATCCCAAACAAGCCAATCTGCTGACACGTGTCCCTTTTGATGGATGATCTGGATTAACTCCAGACTTTGGAGCTTCGGGAGTTCTATGTCCTTCATACAATGTTGTAACTTCCACCCTTGGCTTGATCCAATAGTTCTGGTCTAACTTCAGTCCAATCCAATGGTCAAGCTCTTCTCCCTAGATCTACGGTGTAGATCCACTTCGGGGACTTTGGGGCTTCGACCTCTTTCGCTCTATAACACATACTTCGTCGAAGTCCTGAATTCTTAAGGACTTGCAGATTAACACTCCTGCACTTTTCTCCAGATTTGACGGTCGGGAATTGTCCTCCTTCTCTTGAATAGATTCCAACGACCCACATTACTCTGCAGCCCATTACCACGTCTGTCGTGGTTTTATAATACCACTACACCTCCCGAGCTTCGTAACACGACCAAGATAACCTCTTGACACTCAAAATGCTTTGAGGCTCGAAATTTGTTCTTCTTGACACAATTTCCCTCTGAAACCTTGGTTCCAATGACCACTTTTCCGGCCCATCCAAGCTCAGTGCTTGAACCTTGGCTCTGATACCAATTTGTAACGTCCCCAACCCCTCAACCTGTCACCCCGAGGAACACCACTGCAAAATTTCACTGTAATTTTGTCCTTTTGTTCATATACCATTTTGTGGCATCCCCGGAACACACAGACACGCACATAACATGCATTTCTAATGACTTTAAAAACAATAACACATAATTACTGCTACCATACAAACTCTTGTGGAATTGACAGTAATTCATACATGCAACGGAACACATGATAACATTGCAAGAATCACAGACATGCAAAACATACATAATTAAGCATAGAGATGATACTTATCTTTTACTGGAGAAAAACCACCAACTGCGTGCAAACCTTCCATGAACCTCCTAGCCTTAGACCACACTGCTCATCATGCTCAACAATGGTCACCCCCGAGCTGGGACTAAGCTCCACCCAGGGCAAAGGAATCCTAGACTAGGTCGAGGTTACATAAAACTGCACAGTGCAACTGGAAGGATTCTCTCCATGATCCTACTTACACCCACTACTCATAGACTCTCTCACCTGGAGAGAGTTGCTCACAGGCCTGACAACCTGTCTCTTCAACCACGGGCATGGAAACCCGCTTCTTCAACCAACTTCAATTCAATTCCCTAAAGTGAGGAAACTAGCAAGGCTCAAAATAGCTCAGGGGATGGCAACAACCACAATTCGATAAGGCACAACACGTCTCTGGCAAGTACATATATGTTGTGCTTCACAAGAAAAACACAGGTCAACTTCACGGGTTACTGGTTTCAAAGGTGCGTGAAAGATGTTGGGGTTGACGATGGAGGCCAAATGAGTTAGGCGAAGGCTCCGAGAATGGGGAGCGAACCCCCCAATGAGTTGACTTTCCATCTTTAACTGCATGCACCCAGGTCGATACCTGTCTTCCTGGAGCTGCATGCACTCCATTTAGCACTCATTCCCTTTCCCAGGAACTTAGGATAACTGGGTTTATTTTTCCCACTTTAGTATTTTCATTTTCAGGAATATATATTATAATATTCCCCTTGGGTTAAGCCCTCTAGCTTAGCCCCTCTTTCCTATCCTCTCAGTCCCATTCCTTTCCCTACCTAGTGGAGTTGAGTCCCCCATCACTCTTTCTTCGGGGTCGGTCTACACACATCGATGTATAATTTTTATTAATGATCTGCATAATTACATATACGAAATTTAGGCTTATGGCCTTTAACATCCAGGTTCTCCGGCCTAATAACACATAAGCCTACCAACTTATAATTGCTCGGTTGACCAGCCTACAAAACATGTTTACAATTCATAAATACAACTGGGGCTCTTCCTTGGGGATATTACATAAGCTGTGAACAAGACTGTTTAAGTATACAAGTGAGTTGCACAAAGTTGGAGTGTGACTCTCCCGTAGCTTGGAATGAGGTATGGGTATGCTCTATGTGAAGAGGTGTACCCTAGACGAAGTACTCTTGGTGTTGTCAAGCAGCCAAGTAAGAATTGTCATGGTGACACACGCCCTTAGGAGGTGCACAATCGTAATATCTGAATAGGCGTCCCGTGGGGTCGTGACAAATTGTTGATTAGTAGATACTATCATTGTTGTTAAATTGAGTTCGAAGTCACACCTATAATAAAAAATTGTATCCCACCTTTTAATAGACAATAAATACTCAACGTTTAAATTGAGAGGAAGCATCTTACAAAAACTCTTACTTTTTTCTTCAATTCTTCATCTAATTATTCAAATCCTCCTCTTATTAATTTTTCAATTTTCATTTTTATTATAACCATTCACCTCCATTAAGCATATTTTTATTTATCTATATCATACTATTCTTTATTTAATTGTCTCATTATCTCATTGACATATCATTATCATACTCCATACTAATTTAATCCCAATCCACATGCTTCAAGATAATCCTTTACATTATGCAATTTTATGTTACATTATCCTTCATTACATTGCGTTTCATTACACACTACCGATACCATAATTTAGTTTGGACTTTACATTATAATCCAAACCACCTATGTCATAATCCAAACTAGTAGTTTGGACTTTGTATTATAATCCAAACTAGTGGAAAGCCATGGACACCATTAGTCTCTACTAACAAAGAGAATGTACTAGTAATTGTGAAGAATATAGAAATCAATTTAGAAAAAGGTCAAGGAAACAAAGATTCTATGAATGTACTAGTAGTTGTGAAGAGTATAGAAATCAATTTAGGAAATGGTCAAGGAAAAGACAATCCAATTTTGTACTACGTGTACAAATAAGATAAAGATGTTAGAATCTCAAATAAGATGAGATGAAGTGTAAGTAGACAATTACATTTAATATCTAATATATTATATGAAAAAGGAAAACACAACCAATAGATGTGCCTCTCCACCAAATAATTACAATAATAAAATATTATTTGAATCAATAAACAACCCTTAGACTATAAGGTACAAGCCATCTTCATGAATACAAAAGAGCAAGTTGCATAACAAGTGGGGCACATATAAGAATATGCAATTCTTTTTTCATACAAGGAGTGGAGCCAACTATGGAGTTATTAAGGTCCCTTCATTATCCTCTTTGTTTAGATCGGACCCATTATGGAGTTGTTTAGTTCCCTTCATTATCCTCTTTGCTCATATGGGACCCACTATGAAGTTATTTAGGTACCTTCATTTGCTCACCTACCTAGTATTGGGCTTATATGGTGCATCTCAAAGTTACATGACTACTTGTGCATTTACAAGGATGTGCATCACATGGTCTTTCATTTACTTTTATTCCCTCACACTACTAAATTTAGCCATGGCTTTTAATACACTTACCAATTAAGGCTGTGATGGCCTTTCTCTACTTTTCCATATGTATGAGAAAGGTTTTATTGCTGTGATGGCCTTTCTCTACTTCTCCATATGTACGAGAAAGGTTTTATGGTATGAGAAAGGTTTTATGGTTGGTGGATGTGAATAGTTTTTCATTCAAATGATATATCATTTTAAAACAAATTCACATATTTAAACATATAAACAAATTAATTTTAAAATAAATTTACATATTTAAATATATAAACAAATTAATAAATAAAATAAATGTAAGTAAAAAAAAATTTAATATATAAAAATAAATAAATAAATAAATAGATGTAAGTAAAAAAAAATTTAATATATTAAAATAAATAAATAAATAGATGTAAGTAAAAAACAAATGTTTAGATTAAAAAATTAATTTAATTATGTTGTATTTTTTAATTTTCCATGTTTATTATTAAAAAATTAATTTAGTTATGTTATATTTTTTAATTTTTTAAGTTTATTATTGGTTTGATGAATGATAAGTTGATACTGATTGGTTTATTTAGTTGAATGGTATATTGAAGACATTTGTGATGAGGAGATTTAAATTTGAATCTTATATACACCATTTGCAAGTCAACTATTGATAATTGAAATAGCAACAATTGATATTATACTATTTATTTATTTGATTGAGTGTTAAGTTGGAGGAACTTGTTATAAAGAAATCTGATTTTGAATTTTATGTACACCTCTTCCTTACTAATCTGAATATTGAGAATTGAATAAGTGGTACCCAGTATTGATAAAGAAATCTGATTTTGAATTTATGTACACCTCTTCCCTACTAATTTGAATATTGATAATTGAATAAGTGGTACCCAATATTGAGCCATCTACTTCACTGAGTGGTAAGTTGAAGGTGTTGCGATGAGGTTGTCCACTTTGTATTTTATGTACACTTCTTATTTGCCATTTCTAACATCAAGATTGAAAAAAAATAGTAGTTGGTTGAGTGGAAAGTTGGCGATGCTTATAATAAGGAGATTTGATTTTAAATCTAATGTATGTTTCTTAGTTGTAAATCTTAACATACTTAAGAACTGCATAAGCAATGGTTGAATCATATACTTCGTTTGTTTGTTTGAATGATAAATTGAAAATGCTATTTTAAATCTTATATACATCTTTTCTTTATAAACTTTAATTTAATTTTGAAAATTGAAACAAAAAATTGATATTAAATCATTTACTTAATTAAATCTTGAGTAGACAGTAAAAAAAATCAATTTTACATTTCATATATTCCTTTTTTTTTTATCAAAATATTGAATACGGTAAACAATATAATTAATTGCTAAATCATCTAATAAATTTAATAATAAATAATTATAAATCAAGGATATTTGTTCCAAGGAAATCCAATTCTAAATCTTATGTACACCTTTTACCTTTTCAATTTGAATATTAAAAGATGAAAAAGTGATAATTGATGTTGAATTGTTTCTTTAATAATCAAAGTGAAAAGATTGTTAAGGGCTTTGTAATAAAAAATTGTTATAGTTTACAGATTTGTGTATACTGTGGGTATTCATGGATTTTTCAACACTCTGAATTCATTTATATATTCAAAAACATAATTTAAACAATATAAAATTTCAATTTCAGCCAAATTTATTTCACCAATTTCCTACTAAAAATACCAAAAAGATATAACTCTTACACAACACCTAAAAAAACCTAATTTTGAATTTCATGTACATCTCTTCCTTATCTCTTCCTTACATTGAAAATTGAGGAAGCCATAATCTTCTTGGTTAAATCTCTCATGGGGAGATTCGGTTTCGAGTCTTATAGACACCCGTGACGTGGGATTATAGGAATTGGAGACGGGAGAAGCGAATTGCAGAATCCTATGCCACTGTCTTGCACTAGCGCTCCTAAGATATTAATCGTCACATAACTTGGAAAAAGTAAAGTGGTATCCCAATAATAAATTAATTTACGTGGAAACTTTAATTAGATTTAATTAGTAGCACATGCTACGTTCCTTGGCTGTCGTCCTTTAGCGTGAAGGAATTCAAGAAATTAACAAGAAGCTAATTTATTTATAACCAGATCTTCAAATAAGAAGGCAAATTTAATAATTGAGAATTAAATTTAGAAAGCAAAGATTATATAATAAGTTGTTTTCTTAACCATAAATTAACCTTGGAAAGCAAAGGAGATATAACCACAAGTACAAATTTGTGTTCATGATATCTGTCATTTGCGTTGGGCTTTAGAGAAGGGTGGGTCTGGAAAGCAACATAGCAGAGCAAGAACAAAAGCCAGATCACATTGGCCTTGTTTGTTGCTTTGCTTCATAGATCCCCATACTAAAAGTATCATATGACCATTGGAAGATCAACAGAATTCTTTCTTTCAGCTTAAATGTTTGGAATGAATTGACGCAGAGGCCTTTTCAACAAGCATGAAGCTATGTTTTCAACTGAAAGATTGCAGCACCACCATCGCTACATGTTGAAGAATTTTTGGATTTCTTTATATTGCAGGCTGCAATATAAGCCCATGAAAATGCCAGATCTGATGCAGCAGGATGAAGAATGCTCTGTTTGTGGGGTTGTATTGGACTGCATTGATCTGCCAAGTATTGGGTTTTGTTTGTGAAACAAGGGGGAATTCAACAATGCAGGTCCACATATCACCTAGCATGAGAACTATTACTATATCTACCAGCAATGGGTTCCTGGACTTTATGAAGGTCAAGGTTGCTGCTCGCCATTTTTCATATAGGACCATCTTCTATACAATGCTGATGCTCGCTGTTCTGCTGCCCTTTGTCTTCATTCTAATGGCGCTTGTGAAGCTGGAAGGTGTGGATAAATGTTCATCACTAGGTAAGATTGATGCCGATGATATAATAAACTTTGATTTCATTTATGCCCATGTGAAGATTTCTCTGTATTGAGATCTTGTTTAGCGGTTTTGGATACGCCCACACGAAAACACCTTGATTTCATCAGGCCCACATGGAGATTTCTCTATATCAAGATCTTGTTTAGTTGATCTGATATTGCCGCCCTGAAAGTTTCTTTCCACTGAGATCCTGAACATGCCTACATGAAAATTTCTTTGTATTGAGATCCCGTTGAGTGATTGTGGACATGCCTACATGAGAATTTCTTTGTATTGAGATCCTGTTTAGTGGATTTCAAAATGGCCACACGAAAAATTCTCTGTACTGTGATCCTGTTTAGTGGATTTGGATATGCCCACATGAAAAACACCTGGATTTAGGTGAACCCATATCAAATTTCCGCAAAATAATATAAGTAATCCTGGAATTCAGACGTTATAGAGTTCACCGTGGATGCTTTTATCCGATTTAGAGTATCTGTTTCCACTTTTCAGTTTTTTCCCTAAATTTAGCGTTAAAGGAATCACACTGATATCCCCACTAGAGCTTACATGATGTGATCGAAACCCAGTTCTCTACAATGCATTAACTGTGGAATTAGGGCATATGTTGTGGATGGCAGTGAGATCTAAAGCTGTGACCATTTTGTATGCGATTGGCACCCACAAACCGTACTCAACCCCTTTTGTCTCAAGTCTAGAATAGGCAAATATGGATCAGGGATATCTACTATCAAGCCCACTTTCTTCCAAATCTAGGAGAAACAGAACGCGTCACAATTTTGCAGTTTAGATTTGGACCGGAGATGAATATTTGATGTGCAGACTTTGATATTGTAAACTCACGTGGAGAAACATTGACTTTAATTTGTTATTGTCCAGATTGTCTCAGCAGGAGATTAGGGCCGAGGCTTCTGGGAAGGGCAGATCCCTCATCAGTAAGTCTTAACAGATTGTGCCATCTCCGTGGCATTTAAATGATGTTGAAAATTGAAGTACCTTGATTCCCAAAATCTTGCTAAATCTGATGCTTGTTAGTAGATATGGCTATCTTGATTGTTACATGGCTGCTTTTATTTACAGTATGGAAATGTTCTTATATACTCAAGACTGAAGACTCTAGAGCATGGTGCATTGTGCAGAGACTAGCAAAAGATATATATGAAGTCCTTTCACAAGTCAGCAATGAAGAACTTCCAGAAGGATTTACAGTTCCCGGATCATTCAATGACCTTGTTGCTGATATGAAGATGAACCAGTATGATGCCAAGACGTTTGCCTTCAAGATGAAGGCGTTGGTATGTCTTTGGGCATTTGCTTTCTGCTGAAACCTTTCTTCTTTCAGACAATTGCAACTATTTGATTTCTCTTTGGAGTAGACAGGCTTTGTTGAATGTGCTCTGAAATTAAGGATGATCGGTAAGATCAAAGCAAAATGACATTGAAAGCAACCGGACATAGAGACAAGAACATACAAAATGCATCTTACCCAGATCAAAGATTCATGATATTAAAAGATCAAAACAATGTCTCTAGTTTTATTGTTAACATCTGCACTGTCTGGACATTAGTTTTCTACACAAGAAATCAACTGATGTTTTGTTCAAAAACAAGAGCCTGGAATTTGCTTCTGAATGATTACAAGACCTAATGCCTTCTTAAATTACACAAATTTAGATTGATAAAGGTCGTGAGCTTCCATTATAGTGATGGACCATACTCACATGACTCAGACTTGGGAATCCCTCGGCAAAAGCCAAAAGTAAGAATATGACTGGGACCCGAAAATGTCGGAAAAACTTGGCAAATAAATAAAACTCAAAAAATACTTAAAATGGGCAAATGCCTATCAAAGCCTGTCCAAATCTATCAAATGGTCAAACCAGATCAGATTTGGTCAAACTCATCAGAAGTTGCAGTGTCTTGGTCCACCATCAAACTCATCATGTCTTGGTGAGTTTGACCAGATTTGACTGATCTTTTGTCCAAATGAGCTGACTCAGCTCGTTTTGAAGTCAAGTTGAGGAGACTTGTTGAGTACTCTGGCAGACAGAACTCTTGTTTCAATGGATGGAACAAAGGCYGATGAAAATGCAACAGCAAGATTTAATAATTATTAATATGTACATACCAAGATACAATGCAGTACAACTCTCAGACACATTGGTAAATCAAAATGTCACATCAAAGGTTGAAGTAAAAGATATATGAAAAGATGTGAGTTTCCATTATGTTTTTCATCCCCCAAATTGGTTTCTTCCTGAAATTATATCACAACAGGCATATTTCACTAGTTTGAAATATGTTTCAAAGTACCTATGGTTTTTCAGAGAGCAAGGAGTGAGGTTATCAGAACTGGATGAAACTGTCAAACTTACAATGCCCGT
>JZKD02S0926226.1:80568-90616 GCA_000966675.3 Picea glauca
CATTTCCAACTCCAAACAAAATTCCAAGTCCTCATCTTGCTTTGGATACGGATTTATTCAATTCCTTGCCTCCTTAGGCATTAGGTGAAAAGTGGATTGATACCTACTCTTTAGAACATAATAAATTGCGTTGTTTCCCAAATTTCGAAACATAATGTTTTGCCTCAAACAAGTAGCAAGTAAGCAATATCTTCTTGATGAGACATCGTCACATGGACTATTGTATTCTTATGTACTGCACATATCCCTACATACTTTTCCCTATAAGCTTCCTTCTTCTAGAAGATTCCTTGTACATTTTTCTTCTTTTAGAAGTTTTTATTATATTTTATTGGAGACATTGTCAAACTTGATCACTCTCCCACAATTTTGTACTCAATATATAGTAATACAAATGAGTGTACAATGTGTACAGTTTCGACATTCTCCTCTCATATGGACTATTATATTTTATCATATTGTTATGTACTGCACATATCTCTACGTACTTTTCCCTATAAGCTTCCTCCTTCTAGAAGATTCCTTGTACACCTTTCTTCTCTTTGAAGTTGTTATTGTATTTTATTGGAGACAATGTCAAACTTGATCACTCTCCCACAATTTTGTACTCTATATATAGTAATACAGATGAGTGTACAATGTGTACAATTTCGACATTCTCCTCTCACACTTGCATACTTGCTCTCTTGTGTTTTCTTGTATGTCAGTATCTTCTTGTATTGTTGGTATTGTGATCATATCAATAGGGATCAGAGCCTAGTGATTGTGGTTTTTAGATCTAGGTGTTTCCATCTCTTACCCTTATTAGATCTCACATCATTAGGCTTTCTATGATCAAGGCCCTAGATCTAGTCTCTTTGAAGGTTTCCATCTCTTACACTCTACTAGATCTACTCCCTTCAACAAACTTCATCTTTTTGGAGTTATACATTTGGAGAAATTGACAGTTTCTAGCATGGTATGAAGATTAAGGGAGCCATATCTCCTCAATTGTAGCTGAGAATTGCAAACCATAAAGTGTGTTGGGAAGTTTGAAGCGTCTCTATAATGTGAAGGGGAGTAAAATCCTGTATAGTAAGTTTTGAGGCCCAAAAACCACAGAAAAAGGCCTAGAAATCACAACTTTCAGTTGTTGACCTGAAATTGCCAAATTCGTGCTATGTTGCATAATGTTGAAAACTGAGACCATTGGCTTCAGAATGTAATTTCTAGCCTTAGAGCGTTGGTTTATCTTAGACCCAATCTAGAATGTCTCAAAGAAGTGGCACACTAGAAGTGTTCCAATAATACCAATACTTCTTCCTCAAACCCTTCCACCTTTAAGACTCAATCCAACTCTAATGGACAGTTGAAGGGTTTCAGCCAATGTTCTTCATCTATTGGAAAAGGAAAATTGTGCAATTATCATAAGAGGTATGATCATTCCATTGACAAATGTAAAAATCTAAAGGCCAAGAAAGAGTCTCGACTAGCGTTTGTTAAAGGGTTTCGACCAACGTTCTTCATCTATTGGTAAAAGAAAATTCTACAATTATCATAAGAGATATGATTATTCCATTGATGAAAGCAAAATTCTAAAGGCAAAGAAAGAGTCTAAGGTTCTTCTCAGCCACAACACCCTAAATATGCTGCTCTCCTACAATAAAAGGTTAAAGATGCATAATTATAATTTATCATTAACAATCTAGTAGCTCCAAATCTGCAACTTATCCTGATGACCATAGATTCTTCATCCAGTACGAAGGAAGCACTCTCATTTAGAATTCTAGTTAAAACATCGCTTGGTTTCTCTTATCATTGATAATCGTAGCGATAAAACCCACTATTTCAAAAGCTAGTTTTAGATTAACTACTACAACCCATCCTACTCCCTATCACTTTGGTTGAGTCAAAGATGTAGGGAATACGACACTAATAACAAGGCAATGTGCAACCTCTTTTGCCATTGACCCTTCAAGGATACAATTTACTGTGATGTCACTCCACTTCACTGTTTTGAGTTAATCTTTGGGCGTCCTTACTAGTATGTTCAATATGCCATTCATGATAGGTGACGCAACACGTACAAACTTCAAAAAGATGATAAGGTATGCAAACTCTCGTCTTCATTTGCACCTAGTTGTCCTTCTGGAACTCAAGCAATGAAATATGTTTATATTAATACATACTTCACACTAAGTGTGGTCTTCCAAGAAAAAGAGGATGACATGGAGAAGTTTCATTCCTTAGATACTCAAGTTATTACAGCTGCATGTTTAGATGTTTTTGAAGAATCTCAAAGATTGCCTCTTCTTAGAACCATCCAGCATAGCATTGATTTGGTTGTAGTTTCTTCAGCACCTAATGTTTCTGCATATTGCACCATGCCTCTTGTGAGCAGAGATAGAGAAGCAATCACTGCCACAACTCCTTGAAGGATCTCATGAACTAGGGAAACCTCACCTATAATATGTTCGTACACCTAACAATTTCCAGGAACATACTACATTGCCAAATCTTGAAGTTGCTCACACTGTTGAGATGCATCCAAATTTTTTGACTCCACTGCATGGCAGGCCCATGGTGTTAGAGAATCATCTCGGATTCATCTTCACATCCTCTTCTTAGATCTCTTTGCATTTGTCCATTCAGAGTTGCTCTCATAGTCCTCTGCTTCGTGGTGGTTTATCATATAGCTCATGGGAACTTCCAAACTAAGCATGGAGGACTCCTTGTTCCTCACATTTCCCCATTTCTTCATCCATTGTCCATTTCTTCAATACAAGTTGCACATAGGCAACCTGGCCCGTTCCAACCTCTCCTTTGCATATAATCCCATGTTGGGACTTTGTTATTTAACACAGGCCACATGAATACCCTTACCTTAAGGGGACACTTGAACTTTCAAACTTCCTTAAACCACCAAGCTGTGCCTTGGATCCCTTCATCATCTTTGAGAGCTTATAGCTTAATTTTGGAGTGTAACGCCCCCCCCACCCCCCAACTGGGTTTCTTTCCCAGACAATTTCATCTTCATTTACTGTGATTCTTACATGGCTATTTTTGAGAGAGTGATAATAATAATCCCAGATTTGACCCTCATTTCCAATAAAACCCAAATCTGCAGTTGATAGCCACTTTTGCCTAAAAATAGAAGAATTGATTTGGTCTGCAATTTGGTTCAGATATATTAGGCCCCTTTCTCTTAAGGCTTCCACCATATTCCTTGGTAACTGGAAATTTTCATCACACCCCACCCTAGGTATCCTGTCCAACTCTCCTCTGATTACTTGCTCCCACTCCCCATACAAGCCATTTCCCCACAAGTGGTAAGGGCCAATACTAATGCCTTCCAAATAACAAAGGCATTTTGAAAAGATTTCCTGTTTGTCCTTATCCAATCTAAAATTGAAATAGGAGCAATGTATTTGATCCAAATAGTCTTAACCCATAGCCCCTTCCCTTCTATCAACCTCCAAATGCATTTTGCAGTTAAGGATTTTGCAGAACAGTGTATATTTATGATGCCCCACCCTCCCAAATATTTTGGAATTGCAATCTTCTTCCATGAGACCCAAGGGAAACTTTTCTTCTACTTATTGCCAGCCCAGAGGAATTTGAAGCTTAATTTCTTACCTGCTCTAAAACACCTTTTGGAATGAAGGTTAACCGTTAAAGAGATCCAATATATAGGAATCACCTCCAATACAGACTTGACTAGCACCGGCTTACCTCCCTGAGAGAGCCATATATTACACTAGAGGGATAATCTCTTTTCCACTTTTGAGACCATCCACCCCAATCCTTTTTTGTATTATCATTTGGTTTGATGTAAAACCCAAGATACTTGATACCATAGTTCAAATCAGCTTCCTTGAATGGGAATAAGGTTAAACTCTCCCTTCTTTCCTCCTCATCCACTCCCACAAAGGATATGGTAGATTTATCCATGTTTACAACCATACTTGTTGCCGTATGATAGAGATCCATAATTTTCCTTAATTTACTTGCATCCCTTCTGGTACCATTGTAGAAAAGTAAAACATCATCAACAAATAACAAGTGAGAGATAGTTAAACCCCTTTCCATTCTGATACCTTTCAAAGATCTAGAGTTTCTAGTCTCTATTATAGCTCTACTAAGACCCTTAGCTACCAAGGAAAAAAGTAATGGGAGAGAGGACATCCCTGCTTCAAATCTCTAGATCTTAAAAAATTTGAGGTTGAACCATTTACAAGGATGTAAATGATATTGAAGTCACACGGTTCATTATGTAATTCACAAAACTAAGAACTTAGATTGAAACCCAGATGGAATAACATCAACTGAATATATAACCAACTTACCCTATCATATACTTTTGAGAGATCCACTTTTAAAACCATGGCTTTTAATTTCTTTACTTTTACTGAGTGGAAGGTCTCTTGAGCTACCCCCATTACCTCGTGAATCTGTCTCCCTCCTAGGAACCCAAATTGCTCTTGTGAGATCCACTTTTAAAACCATGGCTTTTAATTTCTTTACTTTTACCGAGTGGAAGGTCTCTTGAGCCACCCCCATTGCAAGCTCTAGAACAAAATGATACCTCTGAAAGATTTTTGCAAGCTTTGAGTCAAACTTTTCATAAAGCAATTGTTGACTACTGAAATATTTCAGGGCTATACTTGCATTGATACTGTTATCCCCCATTTCTAGGGATAACTAAGGAGATGATGTCTCAAGGCCCTCAGGTTGCAGACATGGAGTGCCGAGAGATGGATCGACTTATGATGTCCACATACACAGATGAAGACCTGTTTCACCACCATACTTCTCCGATTCATCATGATGGCATCCACCACATCAACTTGTTTTTAGAAGACAATGGGTCTTGCTCCATGAGGTACAAGTCAGGTATTGTGGTAAGTGTCACTTTAATACTTGAGGTATTTGAATATGTTGCATTAAAAGTTGCTCTTGATTATAAAATGTTTGCTTGAAAATTATGCTCTTTTCCTTGTTTCACATTGGTGGTTGACATTTTTCCCTAGTAAGTGGTCACCCTTGGGGAAAGGTTTGATACTGGGAGGTCTCCTTAATGAGTCATCGCACCATTTCTGATCATATATATCACTTTCCACACTTCATCCTTTTCGTCTCCCCATCTTTTGGGATTTTCGGGTGTACTGACCCAAGAAGGGATTGTACCTCATTTCATGGGAAGAAGGGGCTGAAGGCCTAGAGGCTTGTAACTGGCAAAAGATAAAATCTAATCATAAACCTTCTAGATGGTTGCCCAGGGATCCCGAGGGATTATGAAATGTCTCTCATAAGAAACTAATGGGACCTGTGAAAAATAGCGATTTAAAAATGGCAACCAAGGTAGAGCATGTGTGGGCAATGTTTTCCATGCTTAGGTAGAAGTCCCACACATTGTCTTCAACTTGGGGAAGCACAATGTGACTAGAGTAGAGTCAAGGTGGGCAATGTTTTTTATGCTTAGGTAGAAGTTCCACTTTGGCTTCAACCTAGAAACACATTAATTAATTAATGGCAATAAATGGGTTTGGAAAAAAGTTGCATTGAAAACGAAGGTGCAACACATCCTCTACAAAGGCACCCGTAAATGAGACAATACGAACCCTTGTATGTCATGAACCCCATGCCCAAAAGTTTTACCCCCATCCACTTCATCTTCTTTGCATGAATTAGAGAGGGTCCACCTAGGACACACTCCTTGACTTGAGGAATGACTCACCCAATAGGGCACCATGACAACCCTCCCATACCTAAATTTGGCAAGTTGCATAGGGTCTATGGGCACTTGTTTGATTTGAAAAGGTAGTTTTGATGCACATGTTTAGGTGGCTCTTGTATTAAATGTGATTTTACTTGGCATGATACATATGACTTGAGATCCTTGGAGGGCTCATTCATTTGTCTTTGTAGGTCCTTGTTTGGTGGACATTTTTAGAGGAACAAGCCTATCTCGGGCCTTCATTGGGGCTTGAAGGCCACATAATGGATGCCATGACCCACACCTTGGGAGATGATAGATAATGGACGTTGCCTTTGGAGGCAAGAGAAGACACCTTGAAGGATGATACCTAGCCCTCACCTTGCCCAATGATTTGCCTTTGGAGGCCATACGCCACACTTTTAGGCTTGACCTCGGGGCTAGGGTTTTATTGATGGTGGTGAGGTTTGATGATGATTTGGCTTGGTTGATGAAGAGGAGGACACTTACCATGGTGCCACATGGCCTTTGGAGGCCCCACGTTTCCTTCAACAACCCAACGACTTACTAAAGATGCCAAGATGTCACCCTCTAGGGGCATGATGTCACCTTTTTAGGGTTTTCTTTTGTGTAAAAATCAAATTACAATTGCAAAGGAGCAATTAGAGGAGGTCGTCCTCCCTAATTGCGTTTTACCCTAAAGTTATGTGGACAAATTCTATTTTGAGGTCTTGAATAAATAAAAGACCTAGATCATTTCATTTTGATAACATTCTCACTTGAGAATAAGACATACTTGGTTTAAATTTTCGCCCTCTTTGGGCATTTGGACTATCTCTCTCTCATGTCCAAATTTGTGGATGCTTACTTGTCTATTGTGGAGCTAAAGTGGTGTGCTACCCTCTTGGAGGCTTATTTCTTGCATGTGGATGAAAATTGCTTGGTAAGGAATTTTCTACATTTTGTTGGTAATTTCTTCTTATTTCATGCTATTCTTGTCTAAAACTCTTGGAGGAGTATAAGGGCATACACCCTCCACCAAGTTCATCTTAATTGTTATTGGATAAGCCATTTTTTCAAGGTTGCTAGGAGGAGTAAAAGGGCTTACACCCTCTTAGATTTACCTTGTTGGATTTACTTGCTCTAGGGAGTAAAAGGGCTTACACCCCTAGAGTAGTGGATCCAACTCTTACAACCAACACTCCATTACCCAAAAGATTAAAGCACTAATCTGAAATTTGCATTGGAGAAACAAAATCGTTGCATTGGAAAACATGATTTGTTGAGATATTTCATTTGTCTAAATTGGAATCAAATCTACTTGCTTTTACCTTGCTTGAGCCACTAGGGCGTCCAGCTTAGCCAAGGATTTTTTGCTGCTGTTATAAACCTATGCTACGCCACTAGGGCTGCTGCAAAATCTTTCTTTTATCTCTTGTATCTCACTCTTCTACCATAGAAAATAGTTGGCTACTTGCTATTATTAAACTACTTGGTATTAGCTATCATTTGGGCAAGTTGTTTGCTGATTTCTTTGAGTAGAAGTTACCGCTGTAGCAAATATTTTGCTACAGCCAATTGGCTGCCCTAAATTACTGCTGATAACATCATTTTACAGCCTCATTTCACCATCAAAGTTTATGCTTAACAATAGGAGAAATATCTACTTGTTTAGTGCTTCATTGTCCAATAAATATTTGGTACTTTTGATGGTTAATTCTGCAGTAACTAGCTCTTTTAATTGCTGATATATATTTTCGTTTACTGCTGTAATATAGGACAGCAAGCTTCACTTGCTTGTCCCTTTGATTATCTGGCTTGTATCTCTATATATTGTCTTGTCTCGGGCAGGTACAACACTCTCTTGCAGGTACACTACACTTTGGCAACCTATACTTATCAACAAGACCCTTTTCCAAGCCTCTTTCTACTTCTAAACTCAACCTATAGGGGTTTCACCTTCCATCACTTCACTTTCCATCTCAATCCCCCTAGGGTCACCCGGATTCCCCCCTTGTGGTGATTTTCATCATCACTAAAGCGAGGGGAGTGTCTATCTAAGGTGACCGTGGGTAGATATTCCCATAGTTTTCTCACGTTTGTGGATTTGGGTCGAGCTTTGCCCAACCTACAATCTGTGCGATAATAGATACCATAGCTGTAAATCTGCAACAATTTTTTTAATTTTTTTGATCAGAACTATAAAAATTTCCAATAACAATGGTCATTGTGATGCAATGATGCAAGATAAGATAAGATACTTTTATTAATATCCAACAAATGGCCACAAAAGTAGGTTAATGTGACTAAAAGAGTACATCTAGTGTAGGTACAAATTGGGAGTGTGAAAGCATCTCCTAGATCAATACTAAAAGTGGGAAAAGATAAATAACTATGTGTCTAAGTAAAAGTTAAATGTATAGCGAAGAGAGGATATAAATAAGGTGCAAGTGCAAGAAAGATGTTAGAAACCGATGAGTCTCGGTGTCGAATAGAAGAGAGGATGTCAAGGCTTGTTGGAGCTAGAGCTGGCTCTCGCTATGATGATGAGTGAGGGGATCACGATATTGGCACTCATTGGAGCCATCAATAATTGTGAAAGGGCCAATGCATTGGCAGTTGATATCCTTTGAGGAGTGGTTGGGGTTTAAGGTCTTGGATCCATGATCTTGGGGGTAGCACAAGAGTGAGGAAGCCCAACTCTCCTAACATACAAGGCCATGTGGAAGAATCTTAGGATGGAATTCTGTCTGCTTGAATGAACCTGGGATGCAGTGTATTGAACGAGGGGAGCCTGACTCTTTGGTCGCCTAGAGATGATCCATTTGGTAGTCTGGTGGTGTACACACTGTGCCCTGGAAAGACAACTCCTCATGGGTCTTGAGGAGGTCGATCGACCTCTTGAGGGGTGGGGGTTGGTGAGAAAACCTGAGGTCGCATCCGTCTGGAATCTGAAATATCATGGGTACCTACTGCTTGTTGCCCTGATTAGATGAGACAACTGGGAAGTAAGATGTGATGCTCCTAAAAGTCTCTGTATGGGGCAAAATGAGTATGGACTGAGATTTGTCTCCAAATACTTTCCCCATGAAAAGAGCAAGGCATCTTTGGTCGGGGTAGCAAAAAAAATTGAAAATGAAGCTCCTTGAATCTCAAGTAAGGAAATACTATCTCCCTCTACAGTTATTGTGGAACAATTCAAACATCTAGGTCAACCTAGGGCCAGCCGTGTCTGGTTGTAGTAATAATGCCCAGGGTTATCCCTTTCGGAAATGGAGTAGGTTCTGATTCTCAGAAGTTTTTTAGCAGTTTCAAATAGGCAGTCCACCGATCTCTTTTTATTTTATTTTTTTGTTAGCTCTTTAGCACTTTGAACAACAGGCAGATTATTTTATTAAAAATTTAATTGGCAAATACTTTGAGGAAAAATGCAACAGTGGTATTGATTTGTTCTGATGTGTGATGTTTGTTGCCAGAGAAAAGTGATGGTCTTTTTGTTTATTGTATGACGATGGAATGGAAGGAAAATCAAGGGGTGGAAGTGGATGGCCTGCCAACCTGAAATTCTATTGCCTCTTGGCACAGGTTTGGGCACTCAGCCAACAGAAAGCAGAGCCTGCTTTGATACCACTTGCGATGTACCTAATGGTACTCATGAAAATCTGTGATTAAATTTTAAGAAAAGGGACAAACCCAAGTAATCCATGAGGGATAAAATATTATATATTGAATATGAAAGTGATGATTACAATGAATGAATTGTTTGGGCTTATATTATATAAAAACACTCCAAGGACGCTTCGCTCTGAGTCTTTTGGAAATTGGTGCTTTGTGTTTCACACTTTGCTCTGGCTCCCAATAGCCTTGAATTTTATTTATTTTCTTAGAAATGTATGGTTGGCATTTGATCTTTTTTCACATTTTGAAGTCTCCATCTGCAATTTATTTGTTTTTGATGACAAAACTAGGTCAATTGATATTCATCACTTGATCAGTGTACACTAACAATATTATTTTGACATGTAGGCTGTTTTTTTTCAAAATTTGGAAACCATGTTGTACTTGCAGATGGAAATATCAAGAATAAACAAGTTACTCCGAATTCTCTTAGATTTGTTCTTGAATTATCAAAGAATATTTATCACTTGATTGGAGTTCACTGACAAGATTAGTTTGACCATCCACTCACTCATTCGCTGGATTGGAATCGTTGATGGCCGAAAAAGTCAATCTACCTACCATCAATGCAAAATCTAATTTTTCCTCCAGTGAATGCACTTTTTTTACACTTTGGTACTCCCTACACTTCAACATGGGTCTTTCTATTTGAACCATTGCTCTCTTTAGATGGAT
>JZKD02S0926226.1:99762-114273 GCA_000966675.3 Picea glauca
TACCTCAAGGGTTTGGTAATAATATTGTGTGGTTTCTTCTATCTTGCTTTGTGGATCTATTGTGTATTCAGCATTTGTGGTGATTATATTTGCAGATCTATCTAGGTTCTTATCACACATGTGGAGTACCTTCAGAGCTGAAAAGCTAACATATTTTAGTTCAAACTCCAAAACCGGTGGCGAACGTTCGAGTGACAAGGGTTTAGGTGGAGCCTGGAGGGCCGAGCAACGAGGGGTAGAGGTTTGAGCAGAGGCCCGAGTAGTGAGGGTTTAGGTAGAGGCCTGAGTGGAAGCCTGAAGGTTTTTCCACGTGGACTAGCAGCTGCAAACACGATATAAAGTGATGACAAAGGTTCGACGAACATGGTGACAACAAGGGTTCGACGAACTTGGCCAAATTTGAATTTTTTTTTGAGGTTCACCGAATTTCGAACCATGCGGTTCGAAATTTGGTGAACCCTATGATTTAGCATCAAGATACGTGTCAAAAGATTTAACTACTTTGTTGTTAAACCATAATTTTATGTCATTATTTTTTATTTATAATGCTATGTTTTTTGCAAGGAAAATCTTAGAGGAAGACTTCTCAAAAACTATTTAAACTCCATTTGAAGCTATCATCCTCCACCCGCATTGACTTATGGCTGTATTTTGATGCTGAGACTTCCTTGAAGGTGGATAGAATGTTGCACTCTGCTATGAATAGAAAACAATCAAAATTTATGGACATAGCACAGATCCAGAAGAGGGGAAACAATGTGAACATGGAGGAATCATAAATAAAAACAATGGTAAACCTATCGAGTCATGTGTCGTATGCTCCATCTCACAATATCCTTGAGAAAGGTCTAAATTTCACTGTGGTTCCCAAGAAAATTCCGTTGAAGGACCTAATGTGTAACGTAGAAGACATTATCAAAGATCTACCTGATGATTGTGCAGAAGAGATAAAACATGAGTGCGTTGTTATTTTACGTAGAGCAAAGTTACCCGCAAGCAATCTGAGCAAGAATGAAATAAAGGTGCTTATGGAATTAAAACAAAATAAAAATATTAAAATTATGAAAGCGGATAAAGGTAATGCCACAATTATCTTGGACAAGGAGGTTTACCATAGAAACATGATGGAACATCCAACGTGCGGGAGCTATAAAATCATCGAAAAGGACCCCGGTATCAAAATCATGAAAGAAGTGACAAAGACTATTAAGAATCAACTTTAGATGATGCAACCAAAAAGAAGTTGATCCTAAAGAACGTAATCATACCCCGCATATATGGACTACCTAAGAAACAAAAAAAAGGGATTCCACTCAAACCTATTGTGAATACTATAGGTTCACCNATTTATAATGCTATGTTTTTTGCAAGGAAAATCTCAGAGGAAAAGACTTCTCAAAAACTATTTAAACTCCATTTGAAGCTATCATCCTCCACCCGCATTGACTTATGGTTGGATTTTGATGCTGCGACTTCCTTGAAGGTGGATAAAATGTTTCACTCTACTACAACCAGAAAACAATGGACATAGCGCAGAGCCAGAAGAGGGGAAACAATGTGAACATGGAGGAATCATAAATAAAAACAATGGTAAACCTATCGAGTCATGTGTTGTATGCTCCATTTCACAATATACTTGAGAAAGGTCTAAATTTCACTGTGGTTCCCAAGAAAATTCCGTTGAAGGACCTAATGTGTAACGTAGAAGAAACTATCAAAGATCTACTCATGATTGTGCAGAAGAGATAAGACATGAGTGCGTTGTTATTTTACGTAGAGCAAAGTTACTCGTAAGCAATCTGAGCAAGAATGAAATAAAGGTGCTTATGGAATTAAAACAAAATAAAAATATTAAAATTATGAAAGCAGATAAAGGTAATGCCACAATTATCTTGGACAAGGAGGTTTACCATAGAAACATGATGGAACATCCAACGTGCGGGAGCTATAAAATCATCGAAAAGGACCCCGGTATCAAAATCATGAAAGAAGTGACAAAGACTATTAAAGAATCAACTTTAGATGACGCAACCAAAAAGAGGTTGATCCTAAAGAACGTAATCATACCCCACATATATGGACTACCTAAGAAACAAAAAAAAGGGATTCCACTCAAACCGATTGTGAATACTATAGGTTCACCTACCTATTTACTCACAAGATTCTTGGCTAAGAAGCTTCTCCCTTTTGTAGGAAACACATCATCCTTTGTAAATAACTATGCCTCATTCGTTGAATGGATTAAAAACCAAGAGGTGCAAGATGATGACATTCTAGTAAGCTTTGACATCGTATCATTGTACACTAAGATCCCAATGGATGATGCCATTGATATAATAAAAAACATCACATATAATGAATCTACATATCTGGTAAGATGCTGTCTAAAGTCAACATATTTTTCTTATAAAGGGAATTTATATGAACAGATTTACGATGGTTTTATGGGATCCCCATTGTCGTCGGTCGTGGAAAACATCTATATGGAAGATTTTGAAGCAAGGGCCATAAATTGTTTCCCTCTTACCCCAAAAGAATGGAAAATATATTTTGACGACATATTTGCAAAATGGCGGCATGGGAAATAAAAACTAGAAGAGTTCCTAATACATTTAAATAGCCTTTCAAAACATAACAAATTTACAATAGAAACGGAAGAGGATGGGAAGCTTCCCTTTCTTGATGTGCTTCTCACCAAGAAAGAGAATGGGATATTAGGGTATCAAGTGTACAAAAAGAAGACCCACACTAATAGATACCTCCATGTGGAATCTCACCACCACCCAGCTCAAAAAGTTGGGGTGATCCAGACACTTGCATGTAGAGAAACAATAATCTCAGATACAAATAATCTTGAACAAGAATTTGATCACCTCAAAAAGGTATTCAAGAAAAATGGACACCAAAACGAGCAAATCAAGAAGGAAACTGGGTAAGCACAATTTGGAAAATGCATACAAGAATTTAATATTCCTAAAACTATTCTTCCGTATATCAAGGGAACAACAAATCGAACTGCCAAATCCTTAAAAATAAGAAACATTGTTGTTGCATTCGCACCCCAAAACACTATTAGGAGGTTCACCGATTCCACGAAAGATGCAGTGGATCCTAGACAAATGAAAGGGGTGTATGAAATACCTTGCTCATGTGGGATTGCCTATATTGGGGAAACTAGGCATTGTTTGAATGTTTGTCTTAAGGTACATACTCCTGACATAACTGATGATCATATAACGAAATCAACTCTAGTTGAACACTCACACAACACCATTGATCAAATTTGCATGGGTAAAGTCTCGTTTATTGCCAAAGAAGAGAACTATAATAAAAGAAGAATGAGAGAGGCTATGGAAATATAGATTAAGAGTAACACATTGAACACAGATGAAGGACTGAAGCTTAGTGACACATGGAGGCCTGCTATAAATCAAATTGAAAGGCAACGCTATCTAATATGATCCATTGACTAGAATTTTTGCAGCAAAAAGTAGTGGGCTGACCTCACTATCTTAAGAAGAAACTCCTGTTAAATTTCGTATTTATTTACTCATTTTTCTTCATTATCCTTGATCCCAATCTTCAGATTGAGTGATTGCCATGATGATGGACTTAATTTAATGTAGTCTGAAATGTTGGTTTCTTAAAATTGACACATGTTTCCAATATTTATACAATACAGGGGATGCTTGCCCATATTTTTGGATGTTGTCCTTAGCAAAACTGGGCACCTACTGGCACTGAACTAACCAAATGCCCAATAGCATTGGTGATATATATATATATATATATATAGTTTACATGTCAATTAAAATTTGATACATGTTTAACATTGCGTATATTTGACTTTGATTGGATCTAGATGTGTACATCCCACTTTTGCGCGCACTGAATGAACTTATTCTTTGAGGACATTTGCTTGCAAGTGATCCAAATTATTATATGACTGGTCATTTGATTATGATTATGAGATATTATGGATTTGATGATATGTTATTTGGTTGTATTACATAGACATGTGCTATTGACTGGGTTCTCCTGAGTGTGCAGGACTTTGGAGCTCGAGGATGCAGAGGCATCGATGAAACCCCTTGAACTCCAGACCGATTCAGGGAGAGAACGATTAGGTTGAATGTTGTTGATGTGACATATGCACTTATGATTATATGTTATGATGATTGACTACTATTGCTGACATGATTCCTTGATGATGCAGGCTGACAATAACTTGCTGACCAAACTCACATGTGGAGTAGAGGGATCACGCAGGACAACCATATAGTTTGAGGGATAGGTGTGGCAGCAGCCCTGCCACAACCTACTAGCACTCCCGCTGTGGCTCGAACTGTAGGTGAACGATTACCTAGTTCAAGAAGACCCACGATGCCGTGAGGACAGATTGGGTAAGTCGCTCATGATGATTCTAAAGGGCGCGTAATAAGGCATGGGTCTTATTCCTTAGAGGGCCTTAGTCTCCCACAAGATCACCTGGCGGAGTATTGACTCCAGGGGTTTGATTTCTACCAAGTCAGTCAAGAGGCGAGTGGCACCCTTGGAGCACGTAGTGCGTCCTGAAGGGCATGTCGCGTAAGGAAACCAAAAAGAGGCGAGTGGAACCCTTGGAGCACCTAGTGCATTTTGAAGGGCACGTTGTGATTTTAACTAGTAAGTGAATAAACCTAGATGGCCTTAAAATGAATGATGTGATAAGTAATATTTAAAAACAATTTTCCCTAATAAAAATGTCGCCCAACCTAGTGAAATTAAAATCTAGGTCTAAGTAGAACATGTGGTAAAAATAATAATAATAATAATAATAAGTAAACATGTAACAAGAAGGGGGGGTAAGAAATTCAAATTTATGTATTAAAGTCAAATTAATGGAGGATTAAAATTAAAAAAAAAGGGAAATGGTTGTTTTTATCTATTTTTGCTAATTTAATTTTAGTTAAAAAGAAAAGAGGGTAAATGGTTGTTTCATCTACACTTGCTAAATTAATTTTTAGTTAAAAAGGAAAAAAAAAAACTTAAAAGAAATAGGAAACTTAAAGAAAAAGGGGAAACCTAAAGAAAGGGGAAACATAAAGCAAAAACTGAATGTTTAACTTAGTAAGGAATCTTGCCTTGGGAGTTTTCTATTTATAAACTCAACTAAGAATTAAGTAAGGTGTAAGTCATTTAAGATTTGTAAGGGAATATTAGGACACCAAGGAGAGTTTTTAGGAATGCTTTTTAGGTGGATGAGAGAAATAAGAATAAATAAATAATTAATAAAATTCTTTTTCTGGTGCAACTAGGGGATGGGTGACATGTGTATGGGGGAGGTTTTTTGAAATTAATTAACTGAATTTTTTTTTTAATGAGAATTTGGGAAACTAATTGCTTAAAAAATCTATAAAAATGATGGAGGAGGGGGAGTATGGATCTCATATTTTTGCGTAATGTTACGCTGCTGAATTTTTGTCTTGACTGAACTTCTCTTGTGGGAGTTAGGATACCTAGCTTGGGTAACAAGTGCTATCTCGACCTTGTGAGGTGAGCTGGGTGCTAGCGGTTCTCTGGTATTGTGTGCATGGCCCATTTGCGGCTCGGGGGGCTCAGGGGGAAGAAGAGTACCCCTAGCATTGGCTGGGAGGTACCGGTGAAGTCACATCGGTTGGAAAGCGAGAGCTGGATGGAGCATGCACGATACAACAACTTCGGATGGAGCATGCACGAGATGGTACACCTGTTAAAGTTGTTACTTGTAATGAAATTTTAAATTACACATGTTATTTTTCTGTGCTTGGTCGAAGATTTCATTGCCATGAGCTTTCTTTCACCTGCTTTCCTACGATATTTATAATTCCTTATGCTCGCTGTATTTGATTGATTTCCCATGGAGAACCCAACCCCTGATTGCAATGAATTCTCTGCGTTTGTTTTTATTGATATTTACGAAGAAAAAATGTGGTTTATCTTCTATCCCCTATCCCCTTAGCTATTAGTTCGTGGCTGAGAAGTCGATCAGGAGCCGAATCGACGGTCGTCACTTCGATGTTTAAAGACCTATAGATTCAAATACCCTGCTTTCCTGTGCATGGATAATAGGTGAAGGATACATTTTTCGCCTAGCCATCTATCCCTTACTTATCTCTACGTTTTTCTCTTGTGATTAATCCCTGACCTTTGTGCCTTATTGTGAATGAGTATCTATGCACTTTGATTGATTCGTCTCTGATTGATTGACCTTTAATATTTGCATTTCATTTATGCCAATCTCTGCGTCCTTCACAAAAATTTGTCTCTGCGTTGACTGATTAAATACTGAATGTTTAATCTTGCACCTTCTGTGTGAATGATTACCACTGTGATTTTAGACAACGATTCCTTTTTAAATGTTAAACAACAGATTTTATTTGTTGGTTTGTATTTTCACATCAGTATAAAAGGTTTGTCAAGCATCTACTTGTTTGATATATTTAGTCTTTCTGCATTGACATTTCGTGGGTGCATTCTTATTATATTCTTCACAAGGTTCTATACGTCAATCGTAGATATTTTTATATATTTTGTATGAAATTTCCATGGCATTCTTATAAATTTTGTATGACAATCGTTGGTGTACATGTATGATAAATATTTGTGTGAATGGTAAACGAATGACCAATCCCAACAATTTCCGTATTGATTATCTCTGCATAAGGGGTAGCTCCTACACCGCATGTACCCCACGATTTTCTTGGCATTACACAACCTTCATACTGTGATTTCGTGGCCCAACACACAACACTCACACCACTAATTTCTGGTGCTTTACACAACTTCCATACTGCAAATTTCATAGCCCAACACAGAGCCTTCACACCAGTAATTCGTGGCACTTTGCACAGCTTCCAAACTGTGAGTTTCGTGGCCCAACACACAACACTCACACCACTAATTCGTGGCGCTTAACACAAATTCCATACTGCGAATTTTGTGGACCGTTACATAGCCTTCAAACCACTATTTCGTGGAACTTTGGATAGCTTCCAAACTGCGATTTTGGTGATCCAATACACAACCTTCATACCACGATTTTCGTGGCACTTTACACAGTATGCAATCACGATTTCTTGGCAAATCACACAGAGTTTACCCCACGATTTTTGGGGTGAATTACTCAGCTTTCACATAGCGTTTCCCATAATGATTATTGATTGGACACCTACCTGTGATAGATCGCGATTTTATAGCTTCATCAATCAATAGATTGGTTAATGTACAACGAATTTATTCAATGGAATGACAACGAATTAATTCTCGCATTTGTGACTGTGTAACAACTGCGTTTTTCTTGATTGTGTAATTGGTTGGGCGTAATTATTTCCTTGTATGCCGTGTATGACAATGATCTTCCTTTTTGGTATGAATGATTGACTGCCGACGATATCTTATTTTTCTGAAATGAGACCGCCGCCACTATATCAAAAGAAGCAAAGGAGAAAATTAGGAACTCCTTGGAATAGTCAGGACTGATAAGCACAGGTGTCTCAGTCAATGCCCTTTTTATTTGGTCAAAAGATGCCCGGGGCTCAGCGGTCCATCTCACTTCGCTTCCCTTCCTGAGCATTGCTGTGATGTGTTTTACCAGTTCAGCAAAATTTGAGACGAATCTCCTCAAGAAGTTAATCTTTCCTAGAAATGCCTGGACCTCTTTCTTAGACATGGGAAGTGAAAGGGTCTGAATTGTTTCTACCCTGCTAGGATCAATCCTCACTCCCTCTGCTGACACTATATGGCCTAATAACTTCCCCTCCTTCATAGCAAACAAATATTTCTTGGGGTTCAGGGATAGGCCAAACCTTCGACACTTCAAGAAGACTCTCTTCAGATGACAACGATGCTCCTTCTCTGTCCTGGAGAAGACTGTGATATCATCCAGATAGGTCACTACGAATTGGTCCTTTTCCCCGATGAAGGCTATATCCATGGCCCGCTGAAATGTTGCTCCTGCATTCATCAACCCAAATGACATTTTAGCATACATGAACGTGCCCCAAGGAGTGGTGAAGGCTATCTTCTCCTTGTCCTCAGGCATGACCGATATCTGATTATAGCTAGAAATCCCATCGATCATGGATATCCTGGAGGCACCAATTACCCTCTGCATTCCATATTAGGTAGTGGGTAATTGTCTTTCTTTGAGATTCTGTTGAGATTCCTGAAATCAACACAGAGTCTGATTTCTCCACTCTTCTTTCTTACTGGGACCAAATTGGCCACCCATTTAGAATATCTCAAGGGGACAATAATTTGGGCATCTAACAATTTCGTCACTTCTTTCTCCATGACAGGTAGCAACATGGGATTTATCTATCTCAACTTCTGTCTGAATGGTTTAGCCTCTTCCTTTAGTGGGATCTTGTGCTCAATGACAGATGTGTCATAGGTCTTGAGATCTTCATACGTCCATGCAAACACATCAGCGAACTCCTTTAGCAGCTCAGTATATTCAGCCTTTTGTTCTCTGGTCAAACTGCTTGACAGTTTGACAAACCTGGGCTTCTCCCGTGAACCAATGTTGCATTCGGTTATCTCAGTATCTTCATTTGAGACCCTGCCCTTTACCGGCACATCATTCCTGTCGAACAATCTTTCTAAAGGGACAAGTCCTCTCGGAATGTGATTACTGGGCAACTGAATGATCTGATGATTAGCGATTTTATTTAAAAACTCTTCAGGACGAGGGTCGCCTTCCAAATCAGGATCTTGGTCAATATGCAACACAGAAAATTCGTCCACTGATTGGAGAAATCTTTCAAGTTCAAAATCATCCTCGAACACCTTCCAATGCTTGACATTGTCCGGCACCGAGGGCCTATATCTTATATCAACATCATTTTTTATCATAGGCGGCAGAGGAAATTTGAGCAAACTAGCTGAGACAGCTAAAGAATCGGCCAAAGTATTTTCTCCCCTCAGAATGAAAGAAATGTTAAAGGCCAAGAAGAAATTATCAATAAGGTCCCATACTTCATTCTGATAATTCCTGAGCCGAGGATTATGGGCCCGATAAGCATTCCTTATCTGTTGAATAATCAACTCAACATCTTCGAATATTTTTATCTCTTCAATTCCCATTTCCTTTGCGGCCCTCATACCCAGAACAAGAGCTTCATACTCTGCCACGTTGTTGGTGACTTCGAATTCCAACTTGTATGACGGGGATACGACTTCTTGACAAGGTGATATGAAAACCACTCTAGCGCCAGCTCCTTCGCTAGAAGAAGCTCCATCAAGAAACATCTTCCACACAGAGGAGCTTTGGGGGGAAGTCGGGTGATCGGGGCTGGGGTGTTTTCTGATTAGTAAAGAGCTTTCAGGGGCATCAGTAAGCTGCAGTAAACTAGACCCCAAGTCAGTTTCAAGTGCGAAGATGGGGTGATTGGTAGGGTCTGCTTCATCATTGACAATATAGGCCAGCTGGGCTTCTCTGTATAATCTCCTTTGTTCCCTTCCGAAGACCAGAATGGTGGCATATGTGAGATCCATTTGTAGTTTCCCTCCAAGCTTTTTGATCCATGATCTAGACAATAGCATACCAAATTTAGGGGGGATGTCGACTACCACAATATCCATGACCACACTTTTCATGGGCAACTGAAACAGGGAAACCACCAGGTCTTTGATGACTCCTATACACTGCACTCTCCTTGAATCGAAAGAATATAAATAATGATAATTCTTTGTCACCTTCAGTCCTAATTCTTCCATGACTATTTTTGGCATAAGGTTATGGGAAGCCCCCGAATCCATGAGGCAGTTATGAAGTACTTTATCATGTATGTTCAAGGATGTGTAGAAGGGGGGGGACAAGTCATCTCTATGTTCTACCATGGGGCCTAAGATGACTGCTGGCTTCTCATATTGAAGGTTTATCGAGTCAGAGGGGGGCTGGGGGATTCAGATTGTAGCAGCTTGGAGAGGGACCTTTTGAAGTCCTCATTTTTAACTAGCTCAGAGAGAGGTACAAGAATCCTAATCTTCTGAATCTCATGCTCAAAATTGAAGGAGGGGGTAGGTTTAGGGGCTTCTCTTACCTCAGTGATAGGCTCTTTGGCTGCTGCAGTTTTAATAGGCCTATCTGCTATGAGGGGTTGGTCTGAACTGTCAAAGTCTCCTTCTTTCCTTCTTGATCCGAGATTATATCTGTTAGAAGTGTGACCGGCCCTCTGTTCTTTCCCCAACTCATGAATTTGAGCACTCATCAGTGATTCTTCATATGCAGACTGCGTCAAATGGGGAAAAGGGGTAGCTTCTTCAATACAATGAATTTCAGAGCCAAACTCGTCTATCTGCTCTCTTTCCTCATGATCAACTAGGTTACTTTGGAGGGGGGTTTGAACCCTTTGATCTTCTCTTTCTTTTCCCCTTTGTTCCCTCGGGAAAACCTGAGGCATATTGTTAGCAGGTTGTCTGAAACCTCTATTATCATTGTTCTGGGGATTTCTGTACATGGGCTTCCCTTCTAATTCCAACCTTTCTATCTTGGCAGCAAGCGATTTTAGTGTTCTAGCTGTCTCATCTGTCTAATGGGGCATGGGAGAGAAACTGGATGAGGAAGCTTCAGGCCTGTTCTTGGATGTATTTCTATCACCTGCATTCCTGAGTCGATCGACAGCCAATATGTTGGATTATACCTCCACGACCGCGTCTTGCATGTGTGCCAGTGTAGCAGCTCTTCTCTCCCTTAGCAGTAGGCAGAAATCAGGATCGAAGGCACTGGAGTAAGTGATCTTTGTAGAGGCTTCAGAGGGTTTTATCTCAGTAGGAATTTTGTTGTACATTTTATTAAATCTCTTGGAGAAGTCAGAAACAAACTCTCCTTCCTTTCTTTTCAACGACCCAAACTCTGTCATGTAATACATGAAGTCTTTTTTATCTCCCCACTGTCTCAAAAAGGAATTATCTAAAGCTATGATCCCATCAATAGATCCAAGAGGCAGGGCCTTGAACCATTTTCTAGCCTCTCCTTGGAGACTATGGACAAAAATTCTCGTCCATACGTCTGTGTGCATGATAACATTATCATCCACGAAAGTATAAAAGGCTGCTAGGTGTTCTTCAAAAGTTATGTCCCCCTCACCTGTAAACCTGGGCAACTGCTTTAGGTATCATTCTGGTGGGAGGACGTTGAGAGGCTGTGGTAGCACCAGGGGAGCCTACCTAGTGGCTATGATGACCTCTATCTCGGTCATAGGGGGATTTTCTCCTGCCATAGGAATATTAGGTGGAGGAGAACTCAGAGGAGAAGGAGTTTGCGATGAGGCTACCTGGAATGAGTCCCGAAGTGGAGTGGGAAACAAACAGGTATTTGAGGGAAAGGCTAACGAACTCAAGTCAGCGGGCACTTTTCTTCGGGTAGGAGGGGGAAAATCCTCTGCAGTCACAGGTCTTCGCCGATAAACAACTTCAAAGGAGAGGGGAGTGACAAGGATTTCTCCCTCTAGTCCCAGACCAGGAGGAGACAACTCAGCAGGAATAATCCCAAAATTCAGGAAATGGGAAACCTCAGAAAACGGTCTGCTGGGAAGCCGAGGAGAAGAAAATAGAGTTTCTACAGAAAGAGCTAGCGGATTACCTATTTCGGCGGTGGAAGTTTCTCCTTCAGAGGCCTTTCCTTTTCTGGAAATCACCTCCGGATCAACTACATGTGTAGCTAGGGGCAGCTGTGGATGAGACTGCGTGTGTCTGCCTCTGAAAGCCACAATTGATAGAGCAGGTTCTCCCCAGTGGAGTCATCACAATGGAGTCGCCTGGTGCACAACAACAATCTCAATAGTTCTAATCTCTGATGCACCTTCAGAATCAGCTAATCGTTGTCGTTCAATCCTGGGGAAAATATTTAACTTCGTCCCCGACAATGGCTCCAGAAATGTTGGCGACGAAAGTCACTCCTGGATTGCTAGCAGGAGCAGAGCCCGACGCCCATCAGTTTTATGTAACGTTTTGTTTATAGATGGGTGACCGAATGGAATCCAACTCAAAACAATATCATTCCAACTTCAAAACTAGGCCAGGCATGCATAGGTGAGTGAGGTCTTATATAAACTTCAGACAATGAGTTGTAGTAAATGGTGAACAGACGGAAGACTTATATGGAAAGAGTGCGAAGGTCTGTTACAAATGACAGGTTCCTAACAGATTGTAGAAGAAGGCATCCAAACGCAAGGTCTTCTTGCATTTAAATACAGAAAACTAGAGAATACAATAATGCAAAGATAAATCATTTATCATAACAAAACTGCAATAATTCGCGCGACTCAGTCGATCACGAACTCTCTAAGCATGAGACGAAAATTAGATGGAGCGAGAAAAACTGTCTGTCATAAACAAGATGTCTCAAATACAGATGCATATCCAACAAACTAGGATGTCTGTTAAACTTTACAGTAGGGAGCTCTGCTCTACCATCGATACCCATAAAATACAAAAGACTGAGTTTATATACTCAGGAAAATTCACCTCACAGAGGCGTGCCTCAGTTACCCAAGGCTGGGTGTCCTTTCAATCAAAATCGTACTTATATCTTTCTTTAAATGCCACCTTAACTATGCATGGCTCCTGTAAGGAAGGTAGCTGAGCTTATAAAGTGTTCGGATAGCGTGTGCAGACTTCTCTATCGAGCTGATGACTTCGGCATGGCTCCTTTGAGAAAATCAATAGATAGGACCCCTGTAGGCAGGCAGCTTACCAGACCCTCCATTCCCCTTACTTAATGACTGAAAAGAGGCTTCAACCACCCGCTTGATTTTCATTAACTGCTTCCTTAGGGAGTGGCCAAGACGATACGCTCAGGCGCTTCGGCACCTCGCGACTCGTGGCTGGGGGGAGTTAGTCCCTCTGCTTTAAAGTTACGATGGGAGAGGAGGCAAGGAGCCTAATCGCGTGCTAGGTATCTGCTTCAGATGGATGACTGAGATCTCCTTGGTGATACTGTGGGCCCAGGCTCTGGATGGCCTCGGCACTTCGCGACTCGCGACTGGGAGAAGCTAGTCTTTCTGCTTGAAAGTTACGAGGGGCGAGAGGGCGAGGAACCCAATCGCGCACCATGTGTCCCTTTTTGATGGACGGCTGAGATCTCCTCGGCGATACTGTGGGCCCAGGCTCTGGACGCCCTCGGCACTTTGCGACTCGCGGTTGGGGGGAGTTAATCCTTCTGTTTTAAAGTTACGATGGGCGAGGAGGCGAGGAGCCCAATCGCGCGCCAGGTGTCTGCTTCAGATGGACGGCTGAGATCTCCTCGGCGATACTGTGGGCCCAGGCTCTGGACGCCCTCGGCACTTCGCGACTCGCGGCTGGGAGGAGCTAGTTTTTCTGTTTGAAAGTTACGAGGGGCGATAGGGCGAGGAACCCAATCGCACGACATGTGTCCCTTTTTGATGGATGGATGAGATCTCCTCGGAGATACTGTGGGCCCAGGCTCTGGACGCCCTCAGCACTTCGCGACTCACGACTGGGAGGAGCTAGTCTTTCTTCTTGAAAGTTACGAGGGGCGAGAGGGCGAGGAACCCAATCGCGTGGCACATGTCCCTCTTAGATCTGACGATCTAGAACTCGCCTGACACCACTGTGGGCCCAGGTCTGGGATTCTCCTGGCATCTCGTGCATCGAAACACAACGGAGTCGCCTTTTCACCTTGGAGTCGCGACGGGTGAAACGCCGAGATGGCCAACTTGCTGCCAGGTGTCCCCTCTGGATGGACGACTGAGATCTCCTTGGCAACATATAAGCGCTATTCATTGCGCTAATCCTGGCGCAACTCCGCTAACCGTGATTACCCGCCGATCTTTGATCTGGTCTATACCTGGATCTTGGCCGTTGACGACATACTTTGCCCGCTCGCTTGATTGGAAGTGAAAAGATGAGACTTTTCCCTACTGCGCTCAGGCGCTTCTCGTGTAACTTGTAGACCCGAATGCTCACGATCCCAAGACAAGAATTATCGCTAACACTTGCCATCATACTTTGGTAACTCTTTAAATTTCTGGTAATCTATGTCTTGGAATCCGGGGATGTGCATATTTGAAAAACTTTTCCTTTGGAATTTCCTGGTTTCCTTGACTTTCTGAATTTATTTGTGATATTTTCAGACTTAGTGGTGGTCTTCGATAAGCTAAGGGTTGTGCAAATAAGGCCTCGACACGTTCCGTTAATTTTTCAATTTTTTGACTATGTTCATCAAGTCTTCTTTTTGTTTCACTTTTATTGTTTTCAGAGAGTGCCAATAATCTCTCACCTTGTTGTATTAATTGCTCAAATTTGTTGCAAGTCTCTAGTAATTTGTCAATTTTTTCACTCATGTCTTTTTGTGTTTTTTCCACATTGTTGAGCCAATACCTTACACCATTGATGTCATCTTTGCATTTGTTCACGTCGGCTTTAAGTTCTTTGTTGTTGACCATCCTTGCGATTTAAAAAAAAATATATTAATTATATATTATAAAATATATATTAATATATATTAATCAATATGTATTAATTATT
>JZKD02S0926226.1:117824-133170 GCA_000966675.3 Picea glauca
TTATGAGATATTATGGATTTGATGATATGTTATTTGGTTGTATTACATAGACATGTGCTATTGACTGGGTTCTCCTGAGTGTGCAGGACTTTGGACCTCGAGGATGCAGAGGCATTGATGAAACCCCTTGGACTCCGGACTGAGTCAGGGAGAGGACAATTGGGTTGAATGTTGTTGATGTGACATATGCACTTATGATTAGATGTTATGATGATTGACTACTATTGCTGACATGATTCGTTGATGATGCAGGCTAACGATAACTTGCCGACCAAACTCAGATGTGGAATAGAGGGGTCATGCAAGACAACCATATAGTTTGAGGGAGAGGTGTGGTAGCAGCCCTGCCACAACCTACTAGCACTCCTGCTATTGTTCGAACTGTAGGTGAACGATTACCTAGTTCAAGAAGACCCACGATGCCATGAGGGTAGACTGGGACAGTCGCTCACGATGATTCTAAGGGGTGCGCAATAAGGCATGGGTCTTATTCCTTAGACACCCTTAGTCTCCCACAAGATCACCTGGCTAAGTATTGACTCCAGGGGTTTGATGTCTACCAAGTCAGTCAAGAGGTGAGTGGCACCCTTATAGCACGTAGTGCGTCCTGAAGGGAACGTCGCGCAAGGAAAACAAAAAGAGGTGAGTGGAACCCTTGGAGCACCTAGTGCATTTTGAAGGGCACGTCATGATTTTAATTAGTAAGTGAATAAACCTAGATGGCCTTAAAATGAATGATGTGATAAGTAATATTTAAAAACAATTTTCCCTAATAAAAATGTCGCCCAACCTAGTGAAATTAAAATCTAGGTCTAAGTAGAGCATGTGGTAATAATAATAATAATAATAAGTAAACATGTAACAAGAAGGGGGGGTAAGAAATTCAAATTTATTTATTAAAGTCAAATTAATGGAGGATTAAAATTAAAAAAAAAAGGGAAATGGTTGTTTTTATCTATTTTTGCTAATTTAATTTTAGTTAAAAAGAAAAGAGGGTAAATGGTTATTTCATCTACACTTGCTAAATTAATTTTTAGTTAAAAAGGAAAAAAACAGAAAACTTAAAAGAAATAGGAAACTTAAAGAAAAAGGGGAAACCTAAAGAAAGGTGAAACATAAAGAAAAAACTGAATGTTTAACTTAGTAAGGAATCTTGCCTTGGGAACTTTCTATTTATAAACTCAACTAAGAATTAAGTAAGGTGTAAGTCATTTAAGATTTGTAAGGGAATATTAGGACACCAAGGAGAGTTTTTAGGAATGCTTTTTAGGTGGGTGAGAGAAATAAGAATAAATAAATAATTAATAAAATTGTTTTTTTGGTGCAACTAGGGGATGGGTGACATGTGTATGGGGGAGGTTTTTTTGAAATTAATTAACTGAAAAAATAATTTAATGAGAATTTGGGAAACTAATTGCTTAAAAAATCTATAAAAATGATGGAGGAGGGGGAGTATGGATCTCATATTTTTGCGTAATGTTACGCTGCTAAATTTTTGTCTTGACTGAACTTCTCTTGTGGGAGTTGGGATACCCAACTTGGGTAACGAGTGCTAGCTCGACCTTGCGAGGTGAACTGGGTGCTAGTGGTTCTCTGGTATTGTGTGCATGGCCCCTTTGCGGCTCGGGGGGCTCAGGGGGCTCAGGGGGAAGAATATTACCCCTAGCATTGACTGGGAGGTACCGGTAAAGTCACATTGGTTGAAAAGTGAGAGCTGGATGGAGCGCGCATGAGACAAAAACTTCAGAGCATTCACGTTTGGCTAAGGTACACCTGTTAAAGTTGTTACTTGCAGTGAAATTTTAAATTACACATGTTATTTTTCTGTGCTCGGTCGAAGATGTCATTGCCATGAGATTTCTTTCACTTGCTTTCCTACGGTATTTGTAATTCCTTATGCTCGCTGTATTTGATTGATTTCCCATGGAGAACCCAACCCCTGATTGCAATGAATTCTCTGCATTTCTTTTTATTGATATTTACGAAGAAAAATTGTGGTTTATCTTCTGTCCCTTATCCCCTTAGCTATTAGTTCGTGCCTGAGAAGTCGGTCAGGAGCCGAATCGACAGTTGTCACTTCGATGTTTAAAGACCTATAGATTCAAATACCTTGCTTTCCCGTGCATGGATAATAGGTGAAGGATACATTTTTCGCCTAGCCATCTATCCCTTACTTATCTCTACGTTTTTCTCTTGTGATTAATCCCTGACCTTTGCGCCTTATTGTGAATGATTATCTATGCACTTTGATTGATTCGTCTATGATTGATTGACCTCTAATCTCTGCATTTCATTTATGCCAATCTCTGTGTCCTTCCCAAAAATTTGTCTCTGCATTGACTAATTAAATACTAAATGTTTAATCTTGCACCTTCTGTGTGAATGATTACCATTGTGATTTTAGATAACGATTCCTTTTTAAATGTTAAACAACAGATTTTATTTGTTGGTTTGTATTTTCACATCAGGATAAAAGGTTTGTCAAGCATCTACTTGTTTGATATATTTAGTCTTTCTGCATTGACATTTCATGGGTGCATTCTTATTATATTCTTCACAAGGTTCTGTATGTCAATCGTAGATATTTTTATATATTTTGTATGGAATTTCCATGGCATTCTTATAAATTTCGTATGACAATCGTTGGTGTACATGTCTGATAAATCTTTGTGTGAATGGTAAACGAATGACCAATCCCAACAATTTCCGGATTGATAATCTCTGCATAAGGGGTAGCTCCTACACCGCATGTACCCCATGATTTGCTTAGCATTACACAACCTTGATACTGTGATTTCGTGGCTCAACACACAACACTCACACCACTAATTCGTGGTGCTTTACACAACTTCCATACTACAAATTTCGTAGCCCAACACACATCCTTCACACCAATAATTTGTGGCACTTTGCACAGCTTCCAAACTGTGATTTTCGTGGCCCACCACACAACACTCACACCACTAATTCGTGGCGCTTAACACAACTTCCATACTGCGAATTTTTTGGACCGTTACATAGTCTTCAAACCACTATTTTGTGGCACTTTGCATAGCTTCCAAACTGCGATTTTCGTGGCCCAATACACAACCTTCATACCACGATTTTCGTGGCACTTTACACAGTATGCAACCACGATTTCTTGGAAAATCACACAGAGTTTACCCCACGATTTTTGGGGTGAATTACTCAGCTTTCACATAGTGTTTCTCATAATGATTATTGATTGGACACCTAACTGTGATAGACCACGATTTTATAGCTTCATCAATCAATAGATTGGTTAATGTACAACGAATTTATTCAATGGAATGACAACAAATTAATTCTTGCGTTTGTGACTGTGTAACAACTGCATTTTGCTTGACTGTGTAATTGGTTGGGCGTAATTATTTCATTGTATGCCATGTATGAACACGATCTTCCTTTTTGGTATGAATGATTGAATGCCGACGATATCTTGTAGTGAATGGACAACGACTTACCATTTATTATAGACAACAATTTACCATCTTTGTTGACAACAAGATATATATTTAATTCCTTGCTAAATTCGTTTATATTTGTTAACCTTTTTAAGACAACGATATCACGACAACGATACATATTTTAACTTCTTGCTAAAGTCCTTTTTATATTTGTTAATCCTGTGTAAAAGACAACGATATAATTGATTGTTTAAAGGACATCGAATCATATGGTTTAATAGACAACGATTTTATTAATAAGCATAGTGACAACGATTTTATTAATAACATGTTGATAGCATAGTGACAACATATTTTATTAATGACGATTTTATTAATAACATGTTGATAGCATAGTGATGACATATTTTATTAATGACGATTTTATTAATAGAATATTGGTAAGTATGTTGACAACGATTTTACTAACAGTTAGATGATACCATATTGACAACGATTGATAGCATATTGATAGTCAACGATTAGACAATGATTTGAATACAGTAATAATTATCAATAAATACGATAATAAATACAACAATTATAGTAATATCAACATACATATTATATAGATAGCGATTTTAAATGCCTTCCTTAGATAACAATTTTATTATATTGTTTCAGTTTAAAGATAACATACTCAATTTTTAAAGACATTTGTTTATTGTTTTAAAAGACATGTTTCATATTTGTTTAAGTTTACATGATAAAAAATTCCTCCTTAGGAAAATACGTATCTGATATTGGAATTGGAAAATAGCTACAATGAACTAATTGTTGATAATAATTATTTTAATGTGTACAGATTGATGTATGTTTTCAATAGAATTGTTGTGCAAGGAATTTAATGTGTTGTATAAATGTTATAGTCATCAGTTTCCCTTGTGTCTTGTTGACTTGTCGATTGGGTGCTTGGGTATTTCTTCATGTGGTTGACAGTTAATTCGGTCTCCTAGCTCGTTGAATTTTTCTTGGGTTATTGGTCTAGATGTGTTGTATTGCGCCTTTGTTACTGTCACGCCTATCGCCTGATGACGACATGATTCCTGATGAAGGGATCATTGCGTGGCCTGATGGATAGAGGTGAATGATAACCTGAACGGAGTCTGTGCTTCCTGATGTGGGTGTTGTTCGTTGTAATTGATGTTGGTACTTGATTCTGTAATGTCTCAATGCGTTGGTTTGCATGCCGTAGAGGTTTCTAGTTACTGGTCATCGAAGCCGTTGCTTCAGATGGTTGATGTTGTCCTTTAGCTTGTAGGTGTTGTCTTTCTTGTGTCGGGTGGGTAGTCATTTTTATCTATTTATTAATTATCACATGTTTCGTCCAGTTGCTTGATGTGCTAGTGTCTAAGTCATTGTTTACTGTTGCTTGATCTACGTCCATTGTGTTCATTGTCAAGTTGCGTTGTTTAATTGTTGTCGTTGTTGCCGTCTTGATTTAAAAAAAAAAAATGCTTTTGTGTTGCCTTGCTTGTAATCGTAACAATGGGGCCGCTACATATGGTATCAGAGCCAGTTCAACTCGCGACTTGGTATCACTACGGATTTTGTTGATTTGATTTTTGATTATAAGGTTGCTAATTAAATTCATTTGTATTCATGCATGTAATCATGGTTAGAGAACGTCGCAGAGGTAGATGACGAGGTGTGAGGGGAGGAGGCGTGACGCCCCTAATATCATCCACACCTGAGGGGTCTAACCCCCAGGGATACAAACAGGTTGTTGGGCAGGAACATATAGTGGTGGGTGATGTGGTTGGGCTGATGAGTTCCTTTCAACGAATGTCTGAGGCATTGATCAACCATTTAGATAGAGACGATGATCCAGATTTTATGAGCATAATGAAATGACTACAGATTATTAACAATTGCTTAACACAAAATAACAGAGATAAAATAAAACTGGTTTTCTATTCAATAAGGAAATAAGCTGAAATTGTAAAATGCAGTGGAAAACAAGCTCGCTGGAATGGTGGTGGCTTATCTCTGAGAAGAGATGTGACAACTACGCTCATTCACAAGAAGATGATTACAATGAGGCTCTCAAGGATTTTTTACAATAAACAGGAATGTCAAAAACCCTAGACATCCAAAAACCTAACCCTAGGATATGAAGCGCCAAAATTCATGTGGGCCCCGTTTGGGTAAGTTAGTACATCAACTTCTCGGGGTCGTAACTTTTGCATACGATCTCCGTTTTAGGCGCACGATATCTCATTGGAAAAGTATCATCAAGGATATTCATTTAGGGGGCTCAATCAGAGCCTTCAACTATCATTGAGAACCTTGATCCCGAAAAACCTTCATTTAGGCCCTCAAAATGGCCCTGGAAGTTAAAAACTACTAAAAATAGTAAATTACCAAAATTGCCAGAAAACTGTTTTGAGCCAGTTGGTAAAGGTGGGTGGCCACTGATATCCACCTGGATCAATCCTCCCTCCTTAGGAAGAAATGGTCTCCATTTCATTGAGTTCCCCCATCAGATGAGGAAATTTCTGCTGAATTTGGCCTTGGGTGAGCCACTTGCCTTGGTGTAGGAGTTGCCCTGCTTTGACGACTCGATAAAGTTGAATCCTTTGCTATTGAGTGCCCTTGATATGTGTGTACACAATCTGATAAATGGATGCCTATTGTATGAAGTCGGAGTTGAGCTCTGTTGGTGTCAGTTGTTCTGCTACTTTTGAGGTGCCAGTAATGGTGGGAACTAAGGGCAAAGGAGATCCACGTTGAACACTAGGTGCAGGCCAAGGAAAGGAGGAATGTTGAGATCAAAAGAATTATCCCCCACAACCTTGGTGTTGGTGTATGGCTCATAACAGAGTGAGAAAATATTCTGATGGGGTCTTGTAAGGCGTTCTTTCTGCAAGTGCAACCAAACTTTGTCGTCCACTTGAAACTTATGTAGCACCCGATATTGATCATGGCATTGCTTGTACTTGTCATTGGACTTCTGTAGAATATCCTGAACCTATTGGAAGATGTGCTGGATCCACTCAATGAACTGGGTGGCTTTGTCAGCTTCAGTTGGAGCAAGAGATGAGTCGGTTGAGGTGATCGCAAGGGGAAGTGCAACATCTATGGGACCCAATGGTTGGAATCCCAACCCAACTTGAAAGGGGTTGTGGCTGGTTGATCTATGCAGGGATCGGTTGTAGCTATGCTAGACATAGGGAAGGCTCTCATCCCATGTGTGAGGGTGCTTGGAATTATACATGCGAAGGATATGGAAAATCATTCAATTTACGAACTCGGTTTGGCCATTTGTCTGGGGGTGGTAGGATGTAGATTTGGTGAGATTGGTGTCAAATAGTGACTAGAGGCTCGACCAGGATGTGCTAAGAAATCGACTATCCCAATCTGAGACAATGGTTTGTGGGATTCCAAAATGTACCCAGACTCATTCAAAGAATAGATTGGCAGTGGCCTCTGCTGTGATGCTCTTCTTGCAGACAACCATAATTGCCATCTTAGAAAAGTGATCAACAACCACAAGAACATAGTCATTTCCCCGCTTGGTTGATGGGAGGCCTGACATGTAGTCCATTGAGATGGATTCCCATGGCTTGTCAGGAGTAGGGAGAGGGGTGTACATGCCCTATTTCTTAGTGGTCGGTTTGACAATAGCACAGGCAGTGCAAGACCTGATATACTTGCTGACGTCTTGTCGAAGTTTCGGTTAGTAGAAATGTTTCTATAGCATCACCACTGTCTTTTCGACGCCAAAGTGTTTTGCCACCCAAATATAGTGGGCTTCCCAGATCATCTTCGCTCCCTCACTTGATGGAACATAGATATGGCCCAAAGGACACAACAACCCATCCCAAAAATGGAAATTATCGACAACGACATTTGCACCCAACCTTTGGTAGGTGGTGGCAAAGTTTGGGTCTATCTCATAGTGTTTGGGCCATCCAAAGATCTCATGGACGCAAGAGTCTAGCACCATGGTGAGTGTCGCGACTGGAGGTCTGCTGAGGCAATCACTGACGCGATTGGTGCTTTCTGTTTTATACTTGATGTTGAGATGGAATTGATGCAAGTATGTGAACCACTTTTGATGGCGGTCATTCTGCAATTTTCCTCGTGTCTGCATGAATTGTAGTGGCTTATGATCAGTGTGGATGTCTGTCTCCTTCCCAAGAATGTAATGTCTCCACTGGCAACAGGTTTTCACAACGGAGTACATTTCTTTGTCATAAGTAGGGTACTTACGGACAACATCTGATAGTGTCTCACTATGATAGGCCACAGGGTGGCCGTGCTGAGTGAGAACGATGCCCACAACATAGTTTGAAGCATATGACTTGATCTCAAAGGGCTGCTGCAGGTCTGGTAGTGAAAGTACTAGGGTTGAGCACAAGTGTTGTTTTAAATCATTGAACGCTTGTTGTTGGGACCATCCCCACGCAAATTTTTCCTTACCACCACCCCTGGTTATTTGGCTGAGGGCCGATGCAATATGGGAGAATCCCAACACAAACCTGCAGTAGAAATTGGCAAGGCCCAAGAATCTCCGAAGCTCAGTGAGTGTGGTTGGGGTTGGTCAGTCACAGATGACTTGGATCTTGGATGGATCCATATGTACACCATGTTGATCAACAATGTAGCCCAGGTAATGGACCTTGTCCATGCCGAAGGATCATTTTTCCAAGTTGGTGTATAGCTTGTGCTGTCGCAAGGTGTGCATAACCTGTTGAATATGCTGCAAGTTTTCGGCCCAAGTCTTCCTGTAAATGAGAATGTCATCCATATACACCACTAAAAAAGTATTAGTGAATGGTCGCAGGATATCATCCATCATCCTCATGAAAGTGGCTAGAGAATTTGTCAAACCAAAGGGTATGACCAACCATTCAAAAATGCCTTCCTTTGACTTGAAGGTGGTCTTCCATACATCAGTCTATTTTATCGGGACCTGGTGGTATCCAGACTTCAGATCAATCTTACTGAAGTATTTGGACCCCGTGAGTTGATCAAGGAGGTCATCAATTCGAGGAATCAGGTACTGGTTTCTGATTGTGAGTTTATTCAGAGCCTGATAATCAATGCAGAGTCGCTAAGTTCCATATTTCTTCTGTACCAACACGATTGGGATCTTGCAAGGTGATGAGCTGGGATGGATGTGCCCCTTGTGGAACAATTATTATATCTGTTGCTTGATCTCCTTAGTCTCTAAAAGAGAGTGGCGATAGATTGGCCCATTGGGCAACGATGAGTAGGGGGTCATATCGATGGGGTGCTTGACCTGGTAGTGCAGAGGTACCCCGATAGGTGAGGAGAAGATATCTGAATATTATTCCATGACCTTATCTACTTGATTTTGTTGTGTGGAGAGGTCGGCCACATAGACCCTAGATGTGGCTATGATATTTCACTCATTCTGAGAGAGAATCACGAAGAAGACAAACTTCCCTGTCTGAGAGATGACCATCCTGCATTGCTTGGCATAGATCAAGGAAATATCACTAGGTGGGACTGCCTCGGGCATCCTGTATAATTTCCCATTCAAAGTAATAATAACACTACGAGGCCTAGACTCATATACAACATGACGTTTCCATAAATAAGGTTGGCCCAAAAGAACATCACAAACATCGAGAGGAACAACATCACACAATGCCTTGTCTTTGAAGGGCTTGATGCCATACAACAGTTGACACTGTTCGCTGACATGGATCTCGCTTCCTTGGCAGAGCCATCAAATGGTATAGGGTTGTGGGTGCGGCATTGTCGGCAGGGCCAACCGCTTGACGACCTCTGCTGAGATGAGGTTCTTCTGGGTACCGCTATCAATGATGAAGTGCAATGGGGTGCCTTTTACCCACATCTGTGAATGGAAGAGGCACTCTCCTTCTTCTAGCTCGTCTGGTTCACCAGGCTAGAGCTTGGTGGTAGCAACGGTGGCATTGGGTTCCACGTCAATTATCCATCTTCCCCTTTCTGGTTCTGAATCAGAGTCAGAACCCACATCTGATTCATAGGCTTTCACTTCGGCCACCAATGACTGCTTTAAGCGATAGTCAATAGTGTTATACCAAGGGCTCTTATGGAAGTCACACCACTTTCTGGTATCTTTCTTTGTCTTTTTGATGTCTTTCTTTGCTTGCGTCTTGGACTGGTTGTCCTGATACTGTCCTTTGTTCTGTGGGTTCGGGCCTCCCTTTTCAGGCTTTTCCTGTGAGGGGCTCTCGGGCCCAAATTGTTGCGTCTTTTGTTTGAGCTTCTGCTCGATTTTGATGGCATATCAGTAGGCCGCGCCCAAGGATGAGATGTCAGAAAATTCAATTTTAGTCTGGATGTATCTATGTAGAGCACCGTGATACTTGAGCACCAAATGTCGCTCTGTATCTTTGATACCCATATTGGTGCGCAAGGTATGGAAGATATTTGTGAAATCTAGCACTGCTTGGTCTCTTTCTTGCCGCAGTGTGTCCATTTGGTATACAAGTCGTCATAACTTCTGAAAGGGTAGTATTGTTCCTTAATAGCATCCTTGAAGGATTCCCAAGTGGTCGTGACTGTAAATAATGAGGGTTCCTCTATTTCCTTTTGCTCACAAAAAGTTTCCCACCAATCTTTGACATGGAGAATGACTTTGAGGAGCACAAAAGTAATATTTCCTCTATTCGAAAAGTTATGGAGAGAAAAATGCCCTTCTAGTAGATTCAATGACTTGTCTACAACATCTACGTCTATCTAACCTTAAAATATAGGAATATTGAAGTTTATTTGTACCTTGAAGGGGGCAACACCTCTGCTCGAAGAAGATGCATCGCCTGTTGGTAGTCGTCGAAGGATTTGTGCGAAACTATCCATCATCTCGTTCCTCTGTTGCGTGAGGGCTTCCTCAAGCAACATTTTAAAAGGATCTCCTATCCCATCATCTTTATTTTATCCCACCATGAGAGGTCGCTTGGGCATGCGAGATATTTTGTCCTCAAGAGAAACAAGCTCGAGACCCAACTCTTTGTACTCTGACCTCATTGGGGACATGCATTAAGACGACAAGGAGCAGACCACTCTAATACCATTGATCCAGATTTTATGAGAAGAATGAAATGACTACATATTATTAACAGGTGGTTAACACAAAATAACAGAGATACAATAAAATTGGTTTTCTATTCAATAAGGAAATAAGCCGAAACTGTAAAATGCAGCGGAAAACAAGCTTGCTGGAATGGTGGCGGATTATCTCTGAGAAGAGATGTGACGGTTGCGCTCATACGCAAGAAGATGATTACAATGAGGCTCTTAAGGTGTTTTTACAATAAAAAGGAATGTGAAAAACCCTAGACATCCAAAAACCTAACCCTAGGAGATGAAGCGCCAAAAGTCATGTGGGCCCCGTTTGGGTAAGTTAGTACATCAACTTCCTGGGGTTGTAACTTTTTCACACGATCTTCGTTTTAGGCGCACGATAGCTTGTTGGAAAGGTATCATTGAGGAGATTCATTTAGGGGGATCAATCAAAGCATTTGACTACCATTGAGAACCTCTATATTTAAAACCCTTCATTTAGGCCCTCAAAATGGCCCCAGAAGTTAAACGCTGCTAAAAATAGTAAATTACCAAAATTGCCAGAAAATTGTTTTGAGCCAGTTGGAAAAGGTGGATGGCCACCGATATCCACCTGGATCAGATGAGGCCAGGGTATTGACACCCCTTGAGGTTCCACCACGTGCTTTGGTCGGTACTGGAAGCATTCACCACGAACTCAAGAAGGTCAAATTTCCCGAGTTCTTTGGTGCCTCGGACGGTGCAGCCGCCGGGACATGGTTGGAGAATATGGCGATGTGATTTGAACTTCGTGACTATACCTCCAACATGAAGGTCTGCATGGAGATATTTCAATTGAAGGGAAACACTTTTCTATGGTGGAAGACGCTCTTGCCACAATTGAACATGGCCGTCTAAGACGTGTCATGGGAACTGTTCAAGGAATGGTTCTGAGAGAGGTACCTACCGGAGGAATTCATTGAGCGTCAACTCAACGAGTTCAATGCCTTGCGATAGGGCGACCGTACGGTGACCGTTTTATGGAGCTAATTCGGTATGCTCTGCACCTAAATACCAAGAAACTTAAGGTCAACAGGTTCATGTTTGGCCTTAATGTCAGCATGCATGCAAAGGTTAGGATTTTGATGCCTCAAACCTTGCATGATGTCGTTCAGAAGGCCCTCATAGTAGAGGAGGAGATTATCAGCGGGGTTCAGAGAAAAACTCTAGCGAGAGAAACAGGGTAGGTTGTTAAATTATATATTATTTTATAATGGTCAATTAGAAATTAGACATAGGCATTAATAAAGTCAAAGTGACTTTAGGTTAATTTATTTGATTTTAGGTTATATTTTCACTTTATCCCACATTCATAAAGTGGTTTGAATCTACTTGATTGTAACCTATATAAGAAAGTTATTTTCTCTCTTATTTCATTGATTGAATAAAGACAGATAACCTTATTTAAGTTATCTTGGTTTCTGTGTGTGCTTGATTTTTGTTACATGGTATCAAAGCGAGGTTAGGGCCACGTAGTTTGGGAGCGTGTGAAGACCTAGGGACTGCTACCGACAGTGACAGATCGAGGGATTGCCAACATAACACACTTAAGGAGCTAAAAGGGTTTCGGATCAGCCGGAGCCGGGTTCATTTGATTTTTTAGTTTTAAAATCCAAATCGGTCTATTCTTACCCAGATTGGTGCCCAACTTCGAAGATCTGGTGTTTTTTTTTTACTGCTAATTTCTTGAGTTAGCAGATTTGACGAGAAATTGGTTGATTTGGAGCTGGTTGAGGGAAGATTGCAGGTATTTTGCCATTATTTATCTGCTAAGTTCAGTATTTTACGATCATCTATGGCTACATTTACCAACATCATGTTGGAAGGAAACCAAAATTTCTTTGGGAAGAACTATAATACCTGGAAGCAATGCATGTTGGCCATTTTTGCGTACTGGTGCCTGTCAGATGTTGTTCTGGGCATAAGTCCTTGTCCCATGGTTGCAGGTAAAGACCAGGACAAGTTTGATGGCCAAGACAGAGAGGTTGTGATGCTGATCAAATTGTCCGTGAAAGATGAGATGCTACCCGAGGTTCATAATGGGAAAATTGCTGCAATGATCTGGAAACAGTTGAAAGAGACCCATGAGATTTTAAATAAGGGTCGAGCGTTATTTTTAAAGAATATGTTTTTCTCGATCAAGATGATTGAGGGTGCCTCTCTCCAAGAGAACTTACTCAAGATCAAGGAAATCTCGGAGCAGTTGGAGGCCATTTTTCGAAAGATCGCAGAAGAGGACATGGTGGTGATCACGCTGAATAGCTTGCCAAGGTCCTACGAGCACTTCATTGAGACCTTGAACATCACAACTACAGACGTTGACCTGAAGTTTGGAGAGCTATCCAATAAGCTCTTGCAACAAGACAGGTGGAATAAGCAGTTTGGGAGCAACAGTGAGACAGACGATTCAGAGCAGGCTTTCCAGCCAAAGCTAAATGCAAAGGCAAATGGACAAGGAAACTTGGTCTAGGCAATGATGAGGATGCCACCAAAATCCTAAAGACCATCACTTGTCATTACTGTGGCAAGACTGGCCATATGAAGAAGCACTATAGAAAGCGGTTGGCAGATCAGAATCACAACCACGGAGGGTCTCAACAGAAGGCCCATGTCACAGAGCACACAAAGGATAAGGAGGCAACCTTCTATGCCTTTATGGCATGTACACAAACAAATCATTCGAAGTCATCTGCTTGGTTTGTTGATTTAGGCGCATCCAAGCATTTCACCAATTGGAAAGATTGGTTCACAGAGTTTACACCTAGTCTATCCAAAGACTCGGTGATCTTCGGTGGAGGCGAGGAGTATAATATATTCGGCAAGGGGAATGTTCATATTTCCTTTGGAGGAAAGATGCTTATGTTTCTCAATGTCCACTATGTGCCAGGTATGGAGCTTAATATTCTCTTAGTTAGTTAGATTATGAGGCACTCTCCTCACTTGGATGTCAACTTTAGAAATCACAAGTGCTATATCGTTGATAAGAATACCAAGAAGATTGTTGCTCTTGGTGTGGAGGACCATGGTCTGTTTAGATTGGTGGATATTGGGAAGGGCAGAGAGAATGCACTGGCACCGAAGAGTGCATCAAACATCTGCACACTATGGCATCAGAGGTATGGGCACCTCAATTTTAACTACCTCTCTCATTTGGCATGAGAGAAACTGGTAGATGGACTTCCAGTCATTCAACAGAAGATTCAGGGAGTTTGTGGAGCTTGCCAAGTAGGGAACCAACATCGAGCGCCATTTGATGAAGGACAAGCTTGGAGAGTGCATAGGGTCCTTCAACTGGTTCATGCAGACGTATGTGGACCAATGAACGCGACATCAATCATCGGTGCCATGTATTTCCTTCTGTTTGTTGATGATTTTAGTATGAAAATGTGGGTGTATTTTTTGAAGTTGAAGTATGACGTGTTTAAAGAATTTCAAAACTTTAAAGCATTAGTCGAGAATGAGTCAGGTTATCATATTACCTCTCTTAGATTTGATAATGGTGGAGAATTTTGCTCCAAAGAATTCAATAATTTTTGTGCTAAACATGAGATCAAGAGACAATACACCACACCCTATACTCCACAACAGAATGGGGTGGTTGAAAGGTGAAACTGCACTATCACAGAGATGTCCAGATGTATGTTGCAGAACATGTGTGTTCCTAACAGGTTTTGGGTAGAGGCAGTGTTCACAGTAGTGTACTTGCTTAATAGATCTCCCACGATGGCAGTAAAGCAGAAGACTTCAGAGGAAGAATGGTCTGAAAGAAATCCCAAAGTAAATCACTTGAAGGTTTTTGGTTCTACTGCTTACACTTGGATTCCAGCTGCGAAACGAACCAAGTTAGATCCAAAGAGTAAGAAGATGATGCTTACAGGGTATAGTGACACCCATAAATCTTACAGATTAGTTGATGTTGACACTGATAAGGTGAGCTTTAGCAGAGATGTTGTTGTTGATGAGGAGGTTGGACCCTTCCATACTCCTCTTGCATTCAGAGTTACTAAGCAACCATAAGTCATTGAAGATTCAAGTGTCAAGCTTCCGATAGCTCCACCTAAAGGGGGAAAATATTCTGAGCATGATGATGAGGAGTCAGAACAGGATGAGTCTCCTAGGTCAGTCAGATCAGTACATTCTGAAGCAGGAATCCCAAGTCATGGTGGCAATATTGACTTGGCAGCCAGGGATTCCAAAAGACCCAAGTGGTGGAACAACACCATTGGAGATGTTCGGATAGGAGAGATGATCGAGGGAAGATCATCATGAGGTAAGAGTAAATAATAGACTAGCACAATCAACTTTTCACTTATGGCCAATATTCAGGAGATCTATGAGCAAATCTACCAGTCTATTGTTTACTCTTACCAGTAGAAGCTGACGGCCCACCTTCCAGGAACCCTGGCCTGTTCCATTGAACAAGCCTAAACTATTGTTGTTGCGGTCGAAGATGCTACTAATGTTGTGGTCCTCGGTAAGGAGTCTAATGCTGAGGCATTGGTCATCGAGGTGTAGTGAAAGTGGATCCTCTTTGAAGCCACGATATCATGGTGTATGTCTAGCCGGTGTCTGATGCTGCTGCAAACCAGATGACACATGTGTAACGGAAATCGAGCACACACAGAAACCAAGATAACTTGAATAAGGTTATTTGTCTTTATTCAATCAATGAAATAAGAGAGCAAATATCTTTCTTATATAGGTTACAATCAAGTAGAGTCAAACCACATTATGAATGTGGGATAAAGTGAAAATATAACCTAAAAGCAAATATCTGACCTAAAAGCAAATAAATTAACCTAAAGTCACTTTGACTT
>JZKD02S0926226.1:138001-149197 GCA_000966675.3 Picea glauca
GAATGTCTAACTTAGTAAGGAATCTTGCCTTGGGAACTTGCTATTTATGAACTCAACTAGGAATTAAGTAAGGTGTAAGTCATTTAAGATTTGTAAGGGAATATTGGGACACCAAGGAGCGTTTTTAGGAATGCTTTTAGGTGGGTGAGGGAAATAGGAATAAATAAATAATTAATAAAATTGTTTTTCTGGTGCAACTAGGGGATGGGTGACATGTGTACGGGGGAGGTTTTTTTGAAACTAATTAACTGAAGATGGAATTTAATGAGAATTTGAGAGACTAATTTCTTAAAAACTCTATAAAAAGGATGGAGGAGGGGGAGTATGGATCTCATCTTTTTGCGTAACGTTACGTTGCTGAATTTTTGTCTTGACTGAACTTCTCTTGTGGGAGTTGGGATACCCAAATTAGGTAATGAGTTGTAGCTCGACCTTGCAAGGCGAGCTGGGTGCTAGCAGTTCTATGGTATTGTGTGTGTGGCCCCTTTGCGTCTCGTGGGGCTCAGGGGAAAGAAGAGTACCCCTAGCGTTGGATGGGAGGTACCGATGAGGTCACATCGATTGGAAAGCGGAATCTAGATGGAGCGCGCATGGGACAACAACTTCGGAGCATTCACATTTGGCTAAGGTACGCCTATTAAAGTTGTTACTTGCAATGAAATTTTAAATTACACATGCTATTTTTCTCTGCTTGGTCGAAGATTTCATTGCCATGAGATTTCTTGCACCTGCTTTCCTACAGTATTTGTAATTCCTTATGCTCACTGTATTTGATTGATTTCCCATGGCGAACCCAACCCCTGATTGCAATGAATTCTCTGCGTTTTCTTTTATTGATATTTACGAAGAAAAAATGTGGTTTATCTTCTGTCCCTTATCCCCTTAGCTATTAGTCCGTTCCTGAGCAGTCAGCCAGAAGCCAAATCAACGGTTGTCACTTCGGTGTTTAAAGACCTATAGATTCAAATTCCCTGCTTTCCTATGCATGGATAATAGGTGAAGGATAATTTTTTCTCCCATCCATCTATCCCTTACTTATCTCTGCATTTTTCTCCAGTGATTAATCCCTGACCTTTGCGCCTTATTGTGAATGAGTATCTCTGTGATTTGATTGATTGATCTCTGATCTCTGCGTTTCCTTTACGCCAATCCCTGTGTCCTTCCTAGAATTTTATCTCTGTGTTGACTGATTAAATGCTGAATGTTTAATCTTGCGCCTTCTGTGTGAATGATTACCACTGTGATTTTAGACAATGATTCCTTTTTAAATGTTAAATAACGGATTTTATTTGTTTATCTGTATTTTCACATCAGTATAAAAGGTTGGTCAAGCATCTACTTGTTTGATATCTTTAGTCTTTTTGCGATGACATTTCGTGGGTGCATTCTTATTATATTCTGCACAAGGTTCTGTACGTCAATCGTAGATATTTTTATATATTATGTATGAAATTTCCATGGGATTCTTATAAATTCTATATGATAATAGTTGGTGTACATGTCTAATAAATATCTTTGTGAATGGTAAACGAATGACCAATCCCAACAATTTACGGATTGATAAATCTCTACATAAGGGGTAGCTCCTACACCGCATGTACCCCACTATTTGCTTGGCATTACACAATCTTCATACTGCGATTTGGTGGCCCAAACATTCACACCACTAGTTCATGGCGCTTTACACAACTTCCATACTTAGAATTTCATGGCCCAACACACAACCTTCACACCACTAATTCGTGGCACTTTGCAGAACTTCCAAACTGCGATTTTCGTGGCCAAACACACAACATTCACACCACTAATTCGTGGTACTTTACACAACTTCCATACTGCGAATTTCATGGACTATTACATATCCTTCAAACTACTATTTCCTGGCACTTTGCATAGCTTCCAAACTGCAATTTTCGTGGCCCAATACGCAACCTTCATACCACTATTTGCGTGGCACTTTACATAGTATGCAACCACGATTTCTTGGAAAATCACACAGAGTTTACCCCATGATTTTTGGGGCGAATTACCCATCTTTCACATAGCATTTCCTATAATGATTATTGATTGGACACCTACCTGTGATAGACCGCTATTTTATAGCTTCATCAGTCAATAGTTTGGTTATTGTACAACAGATTTATTCAATGGAATGACAACAAATTAATTGTTGCGTTTGTGACTGTGTAACAACTGCGTTTTTCTTGACTGTGTAATTGGTTGGGCGTAATTATTGCATTGTATGCTGTGTATGAGAAATATCTTCCTTTTTGGTATGAATGATTGACTGACGACGATATCCTATAGTGAATGGACAACGAATTACCATTTATTATAGACAACGATTTACCATATTTGTTGACAACAAGATATATATTTAATTCCTTGCTAAATACTTTTATATTTGTTAACCTTTTTAAGACAACGATATCATGACAACGATACATATTTTATCTTCTTTCTAAAGTCCTTTTTATATTTGTTAATCCAGTGTAAAAGACAACAATATAATTGATTGTTTAAATCGATATATTGTTTAAAGGACAATAAATCATATGGTTTAATAGACAACGATTTTATTAATAAGCATAGTGACAATGATTTTATTAATAACATGTTGATAGCATATTGATAACATATTTTATTAATGGTGATTTTATTAATAACATGTTGATAGCATAGTGATAGAAGATTTTATTAATGGCGATTTTATTAATAGCATATTGGTAAGTATGTTGACAACGATTTTACTCACAATCAGATGATAACATATTGACAACGATTGATAGCATATTGATAGTCATCGATTAGACAACAATTTGAATACGATAATAATTATCAATAAATACAATAATAAATACAACAATTACAGTAATATCAACATATAGATTATATAGATAGCGATTTTAAATGTGTTCCTTCGATAACAATTTTATTATATTGTTTCAGTTTAAACATAGCATATTCAATTTTAAAAGACATTTGTTTATTGTTTTAAAAGACATGTTTCATATGTGTTTCAGTTTAAAGATAACGAATTCCTCTTTAGGAAAATATGTATCTGATATTGGAATTGGAAAATAGCTACAATGAACTAATAGTTGATAATAATTATTTTAATGTGTACAGATTGATGTATGTTTGCAATAGAATTGTTGCACAAGGAGTTTAATGTGTTGTATAAATGTTATAGTTGTCAGTTTCCCTTGCGTCTTGTTGACTTGTCGATTGGGTGCTTGGGTTTTTCGTCATGTGGTTGATAGTTAATTCGGTCTCACAGCACGTTGAATTTTTCTTGGGTTATTGGTTTAGATGTGTCGTGTTGCGCCTTGGTTATTGTCACGCCTATCGCCCGGTGACGACATGATTCCTGATGAAGTGATCATTGCACGCCCTGATGGATAGAGGCGAATGATAACCTGGTCAGAGTCTATGCTTCCCTATGTGGGTGTTGTTTGTTGTAATTGATGTTGGTACTTGATTCTGTAATGCCTCAATGCATTGGTTTGTGTGGTGTAGAGGTTTCTAATTACTGGTCGTCGAAGCCGTTGTGTCAGATGGTTGATGTTGTCCTTTATCTTGCAGGCATTGTATTGCTTTTGTTGGGTGGGTAGTCGTTTTTATCTGTCTATTAATTATTGTATGTTTCGTCCAATTGCATGATGTGCTAGTGTCTGAGTCGTTGTTTTCTGTGGCCTGATTTGCGTGCATTGTGTTCGTCGTCAAGTTTCGTTGTTTAACTGTTGTCGTTTTTACTGTCCTGCTTTTATTTTTTATTTTTTATGTTGCGTCACATTTAGTTGTAACGATGGGGTCGCTACAAGATGAGTAAGTATACATATATAAATAGGTAGTAATTATTGAATCCATATAGAAATTCTATTTCCATGAGCATTGAAACAAATGGAGTCACTTGCATTGATTTAGAATATGTAATTTTCCTTGGTATTTGTCAATGCAAATTAAAAGTTTAAAAATGTTTAATTGATTATATATATCCCCTGGAATCTTCTCAACTGTTAACCACAATAATAGTTGGTAACCCAACAAGACTTAACTATACTTGAATCTCAACCTAATTAGAACCAAAAACCTCACAATGAAGTTGGCCTTGAAAAAATCCATTTACATTGATTGAGCTAACCCACTGATCTTAATACACACACACACACACATTTTTGGTATGGGGAGTTATAAACTTCAACATTACATTAACACAATACAATAATCTATTTTATCATGGATATAACTCCATAAAATTTAAAATTTAAACCTCTATGTTGCATGAAGGATGGTTTTACCAATTATCCATGGGGTAATCTAATGTTTAATTGACTATTTACATCCAAGATTTATGGATGCTATTATTTATTTTTGCTAGTTTGATTATTATTGAGGTACTTCACCACAAATTTTGGAATCTTGTAGTCTTAGTTGAGAGTTTTTCATTTTAGTGTAGGCCAAAGATGCATTACAACCAATATTTATTTGGTGCTTGCAACTTTAGAATAACTAACATGGATTGGTTTAGCTCTACACAATTCTATCTGTCTTATTGTTTCTCTGCAAATTGTGCATTGGCCATGGAAATGATATTCTAAACTATAGGCACCATAATCAAATTCTACATGAAAAAGAACTTATGAAAAAGGATTTCTCGATATAAAACAATATTTCTTCTCTCTTTTTCCATAGAAAAAAAGGGATAAGTAGGGTGATGTGACATACCCCCAACATGTATTGCACTACATCCTTTCTAATCATCAGACAATTTAATTTTATAGAGTTCCTTTCCCTCTCTTTGGTTGAGCAAGAAATATGTCTTTCCCTCAATGGACAAGCAAGACATTCCTTTTTTGCCTCTTCAGTCTTGTGAATAAAAAGACTACATGGTAGGGTCTATCATCTAGATGATATTAATGAAAGAAGAAACCTCTTTTTTCTTTTGTTCAGACCACCTTGTACATATATCTCTTAGATCTCTATAGGGGTGGTTGAATCACTATATTTACAAGGAGGATAATGACTTAAAGACCTATCTTTCCATAGTGCCTATGTTAGCTATTTCATGGTTTGGTTGCCGGTCTATCGAGAGAAACCAATCATTCGTTCACCCCCTCTTTTCCTTGCTCCCTCTTTTGCGATAGATCCCTCACCCTATCTTTGGACATGTGAGTGGTTTGGTTTGATCCCCTCACCCTCGCCCTCTCTTCAGTTGGGTGAGTGGTTTGGTTTGTTTCTATCATCCTCACCTTCTCTTCAGTCTGACAAGTGGTTTGGTTTGTTTCCATCACCCTCTCTTTAGTCAGACGAGGGGTTTGGTTCAGTTCCCTTACCCTTGTCCTCCCTCCAGTCAGACGAGGGGTTCTATTTGGTTTCCTCACCCTTGCTTGACCAGATAATAACTTTCTCTATATTTGTATAATCACCACACAATACTCTTTCACTAATTCACTACATTATGATACTGAGTTTTACATAATTCAGATACATTGCTTCCCCATGATCATAGTGTGTTATTCCTTTTATTTTTTGTGTGTTAGCTCTCAATGCAACCCTACACACATGTTTGTTAGTGAATTTCCTTGAAATATGTGTAAGTATTTTCATAGAACAAGCATAACACCATCCTTCAAGCGTCACAACCCACTTGAAGCTTTATCAATTTATTGCCATTATTTTTCTACAACCAATCTATCCCATTGAATTACACTCCTATCGAACTTACTCCTACCAATTCCTGTTATGACCCAAGGGGGGAATATATATGGCTAAATGTATATGATATGACTCCAAGGGGGGCATATATGGGCCTAAATGTACATGTAATGTGTAAATACATATGTAATAGGGTCAACCTAGTGATAAAGGGGCCTCATGTGCAAGTGTGAATAGCTATATATAAAAAATCATGTATTCATTATTGGGGGAGGTAAATTGTGAGTTATGAATGGTATTTTTTTATTTGGAGGGGGTTCCCCTATTCTTTAAGGAGTTATTTTGTAACTTATCTATCTTGAAGTTGTGCTCCACATCGACATTCTGTACATGGTGTGTACTTATATTATTTTATGATATTTTGAGCATTTGGTTCATTACATTTGGTATCAGAGCACCGATCCTAGGATTTTGCTTCCTCAATAAAGTCATTTTTATCATTTTCACTATAAATTTTTATCGTAGCCACTTCAAAAGGAAAAACCCAGAGGATATTGATAATACATAACATAGTATCAGAGATAAAGGTCTTGGGGTTTCACCACTGTATCTGAGACACCTTGGAATTTTTGCTATAATGTTTTTTCTACGACTTTTCAGAAGGAACGCCTCAAAATATATTTAGCAGATGGATCAAGGTACTTGGGGTTACAGTTTCATCTCTTGAAGATTTATACTTTTTGAGATATATCCTATGCAAGCTCAGGTTCTGGAATCATCCTGAATTTAGTCATCTCAGAATTTTCGCTATAAATTTTTTTCTGTGATGTTTCATACCTTGAAACGTGGAGGATATTCAGATAAATTAGCAAGGTAGTTGTGTTAAAATTTTTAGTTTCTAGATCATTCCACTTTTGTAGATACACCCTGTGTAAGATACTGTAGCTGACTATTCCTATTGACAAGTCTCAAAAAGGTGTTCCGGGTAAAACAACCATAACTTCTTCATAGAAGATCCAAATTGAGTGAGACTAGTTGCATTGAGAAATGGACATGACATAGTATTTTCGATACAATTTTCGTAATTTTATATCAATTATTGTGCACAGGGAACGCTGTACAAGTGCTCTCTCCTAGAAAGGACAAAAATTAGCAAGGTGGGGGGAAGTTACCATAACTTCCACTTGGCACATCCAATTTTGGTCAGAACCGTGGAATTGTAGAGAAGAAATTTCAGAGTACTATAGGTCGCAATTTCAGACTAAGAAAGGCCGAAATTGTAGAGATACATCAGAAGTAAGGTCGACCAAGAGGACAAACTCCAAATTAAGGTTTCCAAGGTATGTTGACTTAAAACTATCATAACGTTTTTTGGAATGTCTGATTAAGATTATTCAAAATATGTTGGAAAGATAAAACCTATAATATTATATTGGAACAAGGATTATAAATATTTGATACATTTATCCTTAATATACGGAGGTTGGAAGTCAAGGATTGAGGTTATACATCAATTAAGAATCAATGACAATACCTAACTTTTGTGGATATGAAGATAAAGATGAAATCAGTCCTATGGAATGGTTGAGGATGGTAAAGGAAAATTGTATGAGGATTGGTATAAGTCCTTTTGGGTTGTATTTTTCTTTTTTAGGTGGAGCTCATAAGTGGTGGAGAAGACTTGATGAATATACTAGACTCCACTCCACATGGGAAGAATTTGAAAAAATATTCTCAGATAAATGGATTAGGGATACAAAAATGGAGGAAATGTATAGAATACAAGATGAATTAAAGGAAACAAAGGAAGAGATTAAGAAGAAGGGTGAGGAGCTTTATAAGAAAATATCCCTTAATGAATCACTCATTAAGAAGATTAAGAACCCAAAGCAAGAGAATACTAGCAAAGGCAAGTGAGAAAAATATGAATCAAGGGAAGATTTGAAAAATAAAGATGAAGAGATATGTAGATTACGAAGCCATAATAAAAAACTATTGGATGAGGTTAAGAGATTGAAATAAGAAAAGAAGAATTGTCAAAATAAAGAATAAATAATAATATTGGATGAAGAATCTACCAAAAGATTGCAAGAGGAAATTTGCAAGAAGGTGACGCAAGTCGTGCCCTCAATGGCACTGTCGCCCCACCAGGACCTTCTTTTTCTCCATGGCCCGAAGAGTCAATGCTCTTCCAACTCCCACGGGAGTTCTTTACCCACAGGAACACTACCTCGTGATTATCCCTTGAGAGATCAGGAGATCGGACCTTGCGACTTCGCGAGTTCCACAACCGGGAGCTGGACTCTCGGTTTTCGAGACCCGATACTTCTGGTCAACGTTGACTATATCTCGGTATATCAGGACCTCGCGCTATCGCGACTCACGACTAGCATCACTATGCCTTCGAGTTCTCAACTTCCGAGACCCGAAGTGCCGAGATGCCGATGACTCGGAAATCTCGCGACCTCGCGCTATCGCCACTCCCGAGATCAGACTTGAGGTCTCCAACCCCTGAGATCCGCTATCCCAAGACCACCTGTCACATCATCTATCCCGACGTACACCATGCAAAATGTTCCGGGACGTCGCGTTTCGCATCCTCGTGACCTCGCTCTACGAGAAATAAGAATCTTTCGTCGCGAACTCTCGATACATCTGACCCACAAATCAGGTCGCGATCTTGGTGATTCTGCACGATGATTCAAGTCGTCGATTCTCTTCCTCTTGAAGAGTTTCCTCCGTTCACCACCTTTGTTCTGTGAGACCTCCGCAGGGGTCGACTTCACGCGAACCAAATGGACTATCCCTCCTGAGATTTTTTTTGTCAACTCGGACTCCTTCAAGGATTTCTCGAACACGCTCCTTGTGCTCGGTCTTCAATCACTCCAAAAAGTGTTGAAGTCTTCTGGGTCTCGTGCGTCCACGCTCGCAACGGATTCACCCTTTCCTCCTCTCAGACTTTCCACTGAGACTCAAATTCGACCTGCACTCACCTGCATGGCTCAAATACCTCAAATCCAACTCTGGGCGAAAGAGAACAAAAGTCCAACTGCTTGGCCTCCTCGACACACTCTATGCGGAGGAATTCGACTGCACTCTATGCAGGAATCTCCTGACTCAAGCAGAGAAACAATTGAAACTCATTCTTTCATTCCCTTAGGTTTCGAACCTGATATGCAATCACATAAGCAACATATAAAAGATAAGCATAAAAGGAAGCAAACATGAAAAGGCATAATATTAACAGCACACAGAAATCAAACACATCCATGGAATTGACTCAGGGCTTCTCCTATTAATTCAATATCTGTACATGGAGGTTTCTTCACAACTCTCTGCTCTGCTCTCTATTCTTCTCTCAATGCTAATTCTTAATGAATAATACAATGAAAACAAGGGAGGGTGTCTATACTCCATTTTCCCTCTCGAAGGCTAAAACTGTCTAATCTACAGTTAATTCTTCTATCTACTTGCATTAAATTTAAGTAAATGCCTCAGCTACCTAAGGACGAGAGCTTATCTGCTCAAGGTCCGTTACATCTATAAAGTGCGCTTCATCACATCAAATATTAATGTTTGGCGCAACCATATTGCAATGTTCCAAAATTTGAATGCTGGCGCTGTCCAGCTGTTCCCTTTCCTCCTCGCGCTGGCTCGCTTGATTGAGTGAGCGATGCTCCTGCATCATACTCCTCGGCTCGAAAAATTTCATGGGCTCCTGCTCATGAGCTCTTGTACAGTTTGCCCATGTTTCTGTATCACCGCCTCGATTTCCCAACTGGCATCCTCCACTGGGTGGTTCTTCCATTTTACCAGGTATTCAAAATATTGCTTTCTTCTGGTCTTCTTGCTTACTCTCTTGTCCAGTATGCCCTCCATCTCCGGCTTCTATGCAACGGGAAACTGCTTTCTCCACTGGACTACTGGTTCCTCTGTTCCAGTGCTAGTTCCTTCCGTTCTGCAGGGGTATAAATACGAAATGTTGAAAATCAGAGATATCCCGATGTCCTCTGGCAACTCAAGCTCATACGCATTCTCGCTGAATTTCCTCAGAATTCTGCATGGCCCGATCTTCTTCATCTTGAGCTTGTTGTATGTTCCCCTTGGGAACCTTTCTTTCCTCAGGTGCGCTAGAACCATGTCTCCAACTTCGAACTGAAGTTGCCTCTTCCTCTGGTCGGATCTGCGCTTGTACTCCTGATTCGATTTCTGCAACCGCTGCTTCACCTCCGCATGAAGTTCCTTCATTGCCTCAGCGAATTATTCATCCCTTGCGCTGCTAGTCTCAGCCTGTTCTGGATCCCTGAGCTCAGACACTCCTCTTGTACTTCTGAATTCGACTGCACTCTATGCAGGAATCTCCTGACTCAAGCAGAGAAACAATTGAAACTCATTCTTTCATTCCCTCAGGTTTCGAACCTGATATGCAATCACATAAGCAACATATAAAAGATAAGCATAAAAGGAAGCAAACATGAAAAGGCATAATATTAACAGCACACAGAGATCAAACACATCCATGGAATTGAATCAGGGCTTCTCCTATTAATTCAATATCTGTACATGGAGGTTTCTTCACAACTCTCTGCTCTGCTCTCTATTCTTCTCTCAATGCTAATTCTTAATGAATAATACAATGAAAACAAGGGAGGGTGTCTATACTCCATTTTCCCTCTCGAAGGCTAAAACTGTCTAATCTACAGTTAATTCTTCTATCTACTTGCATTAAATTTAAGTAAATGCCTCAGCTACCTAAGGATGAGAGCTTATCTGCTCAAGGTCCGTTACATCTATAAAGTGCACTTCATCACATCAAATATTAATGTTTGGCGCAGCCATATTGCAATGTTCCAAAATTTGAATGCTGGCGCTGTCCAGCTGTTCCCTTTCCTCCTCGCACTGGCTCGCTTGATTGAGTGAGCGATGCTCCTGCATCAGAAGGTTGAGGAACCCTTAAATATGGATGAGGTAAATTTAGAAATGTAAGCCATAATTGAAGAAAGATGTCATAATTTGATAGATGGGGTCACCTTGCAGCTTCAAAAGGAGAAAGAAGACAAGATTCAAGAAGGTCAACATAATATACTTGAAGAATTTGAACTCCATCTAGAGGATGTACATGCCAAATATGATGGTATTATCTCCAAGGCTAGAGTAATCAAGGACCAAACAAAGATGATCGAGGATGCCACTGTCTCTGAAAAGAAGATAGATGAAATGTATGTGAATAGTGAATAGAAACCATCAAATGTGAAACCGTATCGACACCCTCATTACCAATAAACATTTCAAGGAAGACAAGAAGGACGATATCAACATTATGGAGGAAGAATATGTAATACTTGTCAATATTCATGGAACAAGGAATCACCAGACTACTCTGCAAAAATATGTTATTAGAGACCAACAAGCACTACAAATTGGAGAAGTGTTATTGGATAAATCCGTAGGTGCGGACACTAACCGATCTCCCTAGATCCACCTGGATCTAGAACAAAACACACCAGAACATGACGCTTTCCTTAAGTTTTAGATATT
>JZKD02S0926226.1:203180-225282 GCA_000966675.3 Picea glauca
TGGAGAGACACAAAGGGGGGCGTAACTCTCCTTGGAGGGCGCTCCACAAGGGGGAAAATCAAGAAAATGGAAGGGAAGAGTGAGGTGGAGGGAGTGGGGTCACCTCTAGGGGTGAAATGGAGGCTAAAGGGAGTGAAAGGTCAAGAGAGGGGGCCACACTCAAGTCAAAAAATCAATTAAAAAGGAAAAACGTCAATCCCCCTAGGGGGGCGTATTTTTTAGTGTGGAGGTGGTGTAAGGGGTTAGACAAGGTTGGAAAAGGTTAGGAGGGTCATGTTATGCTTAGAGGGTCTCTCTCTAACCATCATTTCCACTTTTCACATCCTCTAACTCATTATTACAACTTTTATATTTTGCCATGTTTGGACTTTAGCAATTAAAATTGTTGTTTTAGACTGATTGACACTCCGGGTGGACAAACCCATGGATAAAGTTGTCTGACTGAGCTAGAACTTGGTCCATGGATGTAGGGGGTGCTATTCCATTTCTTTTGAGCACAAATACCCCTATCAAAAGTCCAAGGACCTAGTTTTTACAATTATTGCTCAAAATTAATTAATTAATTAAATAATTAAACCTCCAAACTTAGAGAAATTTAATTAAAAATTAATTAATTAAAAAAAACTAACTTAGACTCGATGGAATTCCGTGAAACTTTCTAAGATGTCTTGCATGGTCATTTACAATGATTCTCTATAATAGTTACCAAAACATAAGCCCACTAGAACGTCGTTCACCACTTTGGAGGAATTATTGCAAGTGTGAGGGAAAAACTCAAGGGAAATCAATAAGGCTGAAAAGCCCAATTGATAACCTGAGGATAAAAAATCCTCGGTGAAAGGAGCTCTTCCAGTGAACTGATCCCAAGGTAACTGACCTAGACATGACTCATGTAAACCTATTGCATTATTAACCCACGCAGGGGTGCGAAAATTCCAATTACAAAAATAAGTGTTGGGGCCAAACATTGCCCTGTAAAACCAAAGTCTTCGACAAATTTACATCTGATGATGCATCTCTTCAAGACACATGAGTTAACCACCTATATTGGAGAGGTGGTCAATAGGCCTTTAGTAGGAATGGAAGTCTTCTTCTTACAAACTACTATTAAGTTATTTTAGAGCATCCAATTTTGTCTACGTACAATATTTTGGAATTATACGAATATAAACTCAAATCTATCTTAATATTGTAAACTTAAAAAAAAAAAAAAACAATTTATATAACATATTTAATAAAAATGAGAAAATTCGAAATAAGTTTATATCTCATATTTCAACTATTATATGATTATATTAGGTGAACCACTACTTATGTAAACAATTCCATTAGTACAAAATATTGTGTTGAGAGAAGTTGATACGACATTGAAACTCTTCATGATATCTCATTAATTAGGGAATTTTCATTTAAATATCAATTTTTTAAATTGTGAAAGTTTTTGATGTATGTAGTATTAATTAGGGAATTTCCATTCAAATATCAATTTTTCAATGTTTTGGAATTGTATCAATATAAACTAAACTCTTTTTCTTAATCTTAATATTGTAAACTTTTTTTATTTAAGAAAACAATTTATATAACATATTTAATAAAAATGAGGAAATTCGAAGTAAAATTATATCTCATATTTCAATTATTATAGCAGAACCACTACTTATGTAAATAATTCCATTAGTACACAATATTGTGTTGGGAGAAGTTGATACTACGTTGAAACTCTTCATGATATCTCATTAATTAGGGAATTTTCATTTAAATATCAATTTTTTTAAATTGTGAAAGTCTTTGATGTATGTAGTATTAAGTAGGGAATTTTCATTCAAATATCATTTTTTTTAATTGTGAAAGTTTTTAATGTATGTAGCACTAATTCTAGGAGTAATAGATTGAGGCCATGATTATCAGAATCGTGTTAAATAGAAGTTTATTCAAAATTTATCTATATATAAAATTTGTGTAGATTGGTTTAATGTATTAAAGATGAAAAATAATATATAATTATTAATATTGGATGTACATTGTAGTGGATAATTTTGATTCAGAGTGACAAAGTGACATTGTGTCATGGAGAAGTTAATATCCCAATCATATAGTATTAAAGCTTTTATCAAATTGTATAAGGAGTCAATAAAATGCACAAACTCAACTATTTTTCCATCGAAATTCTTTTCTAGATCTAAGAGGATTTTTTCCAAAGTTATAATTCTACTTAATTGATGCGAACTTTGATCATAAAACTTTGCCTTTAGGGAGGGGTCATAGGAGTGAGGGGGAGTCTTCATGATCTCAGAGGAACAATGTTAGTGTCCCTTTTGTGGGGACTTAATTAAGCTACAAATAATCAGGCAGAGGCATATGCTCTCATGCGTGGTCTCATTTTGGCTATAGAAGCCAATGTTAAAGAATTATTAGTCGTTGGAGACTCAATGGTAGTCAACAAGGAAATGCTTGAGAAATCCTCTCCTTTGAGAAATAAACTACTGTTCATCATTGCTTGAGCATAAAAGGAGGCTAGTTACTTCTCCAAAATCTCATTCTTCCGTGTTAAACGAGAGTTAAATGTTGAAACAGACCATTGGGCTAAGAAAGCTATTGAGCTTAACCAAGGAATACACTACAAAAATGGGGTGTATGATCAAATTTTTATCCCCTAAGGTATGGATTGAAAGGCATGTTGATCACATTAATTACCGCATTATCCAAGTTTACACATATCACCTTTGCGGCATTGGGATAGGAGTGTCGAGGACATGCCATATCCTCCATTGCATCCAAACCTATATTATGATTGTGGTTATTGAACACCGTGGGTTTGAACAACGCTGATCCTCTGGGATAATGGAGAAGTCATGGTCCATAATTGGGCACAAATTTGGCTAGCATTATGGAGTGTCTGACCACATGGTAAGAATTTCTTCTGTCTATGCCCGTTGTCTGTCAACAATTTCATTTCAAATTGGAGCAAATTCCACTGGAATGTGGTGGAAATTAGGGGTTAGGTGTTTGATGAACCTTTGAAGTTTTCTCTCTGTGAGGAAGTGCATTTATATTCTAGTCCTTGTTAATGTATTTGTTTGGTTGTCTTTTTTTGTGTATTCATTGCTGGGATTTCCCTTCATGGAAGTTAGGAAGAATTGAGATGGTACGAGGACTTCATTCGGTCCAACAAGAGCTCATTATTGTCTGTGACTTCTAAAGTCTAGAAGAATGAACATCATTGCACTTCCCAACATGCAAACATTATGAGCTTATTGGTACAATAAAAACAAAGAATTGAAATACTTGAAGCATAGTGCAATATGCTTTGAAATTTGGCTTTCAACCTTCGAAAGGATACTTTATCTACCACTTCAAACAAAAAGGTTTCAAACGATTCGATTCAAGTTGAGTACAAGGAAGATGAAACAATCCATCATATGAAGGATCTAATGAAAATTGAGAAGTAAAACTCCCCTCTTTTCGATGTTAGCCAAGAAGCAGCAAATAACATGTAATATTTTAAACTCTATGTTTTTTGTTTTTTTTTTTAACATATTATTAGGTTTTTAGGTGCTTTTGTTAAACATGTCACTTGCAAGATAACTTGAAACATATATTATATACTCTATTATAAGATTCTTTTTGTAGTCTCAATAAATGTTTATATAAATTGAAAAACTTTGAAGCAATCTCATATATTTGTTGTAAACTTGATTACACCAAACTTTTTAATATTATGATACAATATTTCTATTTTGGTAAAACAAATAAACTAACTTTAGCCTAGTCCATTTAAAAAACACAAATCACTAAAATTCAACAAAAAATTATCAAACCAAACAATACAGTTACCCCCAAAAATTACACTAATATATTATTGCATTGTCTTGACATGTTGACCTTTATTATAGACATAAAGTTGAATTTGATGCAAACATGTTAGCATATGCATATGCTCTCATGCTACAAATAATTAGGCATAAGCATATGCTCTCATGCGTGGTCTCATTTTGGCCATAGAAGCCAATGTTAACATATTATCAAACGTTGGAGACTCAATGGTAGCCATCAAGGCAATGGTTGAGAAATCATCTCCTTTGAGAAATAAACTAGTGTTCGTCATTGCTTGAGCATAAAAGGAGGCTAGTTGCTTCTCCAAAATCTCATTCTTCCATGTTAAACGAGAGTTAAATGTTAAAACAGACCATTGGGCTAAGAAATCTATTGAGCTTAACCAAGGAATACACTATAAAAATGAGGTGTATGATCAAATTTTTAACACCTAAGGTATGGATTGAAAGGCACGTTGATCGCATTAATTACCGCATTATCCAAGTCTACACATATCACCTTTGTGGCATTGGGATATGAGCGCTAAGGACATGCCATATCCTCCATTGCATCCAAACTTCTATTATGACTGTGGTTATTCAACACCGTGGGTTTGAACAACGCTGGTCCTTTGGGATAATGGAGAGGTCATGGTCCATAATTGGGCACAAATTTGGCTAGCATTATGGAATTCCTTACCACATGGTAAGAATTTCTTCTATCTATGGGTCATCGGTCAACAATTTCATTTCAAATTGGAGCAAATTCCACTGGAATGTGGTGGAAATTGGGGGTCAGGTGTTGGATGCACCTTTGAAGTTAGTGCATTTATATTCTATTCCTTGTTAATGTATTTGTTTGGTTGTCTTGTTTTGCGTATTCATTGCTGGGATTTCCCTTCGTGGAAGTTAGGAAGAATTGTGATGGTACGAGGACTTCATTCGGTCCAACAAGAGCTGATTACTTTCTGCGACTTTCAAAGTCCAGGAGAATGAACATCATTGCACTTCCCAACATGAAAACATTATGAGCTTATTGTTGGTACAATAAAAACAAAGAATTGAAATACTTGAAGCAGAGTGCAATATGCTTTGAAATTTGACTTTCAACCTCCAAAATGATACTTTATCTACCACTTCAAACAACAAGGTTTCAAAAGATTCGATTCAAGTTGAGTACAAAGAAAATGAAACATTCCATCCACTGAAGGATTGAATGAAAATTGAAAAGTAAAATTCCCCTCTTTCCAATGTCAACCAAGAAAAAGAAAATAACATGTAATAATATTTTAAATATTTTAAACTCTATGTTTTTTTTATTTTTTTTTATATGTTATTAGGTTTTTAGGTGCTTTTATTAAACATGTCAGTTGCCAGATAACTTGAAACATATATTATATACTCTATTATAAACTTTTTTTTGTAATCTCAAAGAATGTTTATATAAATTGAAAAACTCTTAAGCAATCTCATATATTTGTTATCAACTTGGTTACACCAAACTTTTTAATATTATGATATAATATTTCTATTTTGATAAAAACAAACAAACTAATTTTAGCCTAGTCCATTTAAAAAAACACAAATCACTAAAATTAAAAATAAATAAATTATTAAACCAAACAATAAACTCACCCAAAAAATTTAACTAATATATTATTGCATTGTCTTGACATGTTGACCTCTTTATTATATAAACATAAAGTTGAATTTGATGCAAGCACGTTAGCATAAATAGACAACTCAATAAATAATATCACAAATGGACAACTCAATAACTTGATGCAAGCACGTTAGCATAAATAGACAACTCAAGTAGAAGCCCAATAATCATGACACATCAGCTTCTACTATTTGTTTCTTCCTCTATCTAGATTTTTGTACAGAAAATAACCAAAAAGAAACTACTCAATGATTCATATTCCCTTTCTAAATCATTTAGACTCTGTCTTCAAATTGTATACAAATTAATAGTTCATAGTTTGCTAGTAGTCATATTTTATTTTGTTGTATAATTTCATTTGGTACTTTGTTAGTGTTCATATTTTGTTTTGTTGCATAAATTCATTTGGTGTTTTGAATCATATATATATATATTTTTAATGATATATAATATTTTAATTAATTAGTTTGATGTTCTAATTGGTTGTATGTTTTGAATCATTATTATTTATAACCACTATGATGTTCTAATTAGTAATTAGAAATATGTTTTGAGTTTTTTTTATAAATAAATGTTTTTAGTACTGTTTTTATACTATTACTTTTGTATTCTTTTCTGTTTTGGTTTTATTATTCTGTAAAGGTCTCCTTTATTTAGATACTTTGTAGTGGATTAGTTCGTTACCTCTAGCTCTTAGCTGCTTAGATATGGGGTATTTAATAGGGTTTTTGTTTAACAATGATTGTTTTTTTAATAATGATTTATATGATAGGGTTTTGTTTAATAGATAATTGTTTTTTTATAATTATTTGTATGTTAGGCAGGGTCAACGTAGTTGTCTTTGTCTGTTATTTTTATTTGTTTCAAATAAGGTAGTTGAATGGATTTTTAAATATTTTTTAAATTAATATTATATTAATATGTGGTGAAAATTGTTTTTTAAAATGATTTATTTGTTGTATTTTGAAAAAAATCAAATAAAATTTGATTTTTTTGAAAAAAATGTAAATAAATGTTTAAAGGTTTATTAAACTTTAAATAATATTGGTATAAGTAAAGACTGCAAAATAACTAAAATTAGCTGGCTTATAATTATATATGTTAAGTTTCTTTTAGTTATAAAGGTTGTTCCTCAAATTCCATTGTGGATCTTGTTGATCATGTTGAGGATGTACATTTTCAATCAAACTTACTAGAAGATTTTCTTTGGGTTGATTTTCATCTTCTTCCTCTCGAATTTCTGTGTTTGGCTTCTGTGACAATTGTTTAACTTGATTTTCAACTCCAAATTGGAAATCTTTAACACTACTTCTTGTACCTTTTCTACTAGTACAAACTCTTCACATTGATCTTCACAAGATTCCTCCTCCTCGAAGATCACATTCTAATTGTGAGTACACCGTTGCTTAGATGGTATCCACAACTTATAGCCCTTGACTCCTTTTGAATATCCAATAAAGTTGAACTTGATTATTTTGTTGTCAATATTTTTCTTGTTCACTTTCTACTTTTATTGACATATCTTCCTCTAGATTTAGATTTCGTCTGAGTAGATCTCTCACCATTTTGTTTCTTAGAGAAACCCCTAGTCGCCAAAGCTTCTAAATTAATGTTTATTTCATAAGTTCTTTTCCTTGTCTCCTCCTGTAACCATTGACCCACGATCTCATCCAACTCGAGATTCTCCATTGTTGTAGCTTCACTAATGGAAACTATTGGATTCTCCCAAGAATCTGAAAGACTATAGAGCAAGGCTATGCATCACTCATTATTCTTTACTTTGTCATTGATGACCCTGAGCTGATTAAGCAAGACATTGGAGACACTAAGGTGATTTGTAACCCTATCACGATCCTTCATCTTTAGAGCATACAAGTTCTTCCATGTAGGAATATCAAATTCATGAGGGATTTAGCATCATATAACGAGGCAAGCTTATCCCAAAGCTTCTTTGTTGTAGTTTCACCTAAGTTGGTTAAGCAAGACATTGAAAGAATTAAGGTGATATGCAACCCTATCACCATCCTTCATCTTTAGAGCATACAACTTCTCTCATAGGAATACAAAATTCAAGAGGGGTTTAACATCATACAATAAGGCAAGCTTATCACAAATCTTCTTTGTTGTAGTTTCACCTAACACATCAATTAACACATAATTATATACGTTAAGACCAATCAAGGCAATGACCTTATCATTCATCTTGTCCCAATCTCTTGCTTCAGAGTTTTGGGCTTCATGTTCTTCCTGACAACTTCCTACTTCCTTCTACTCTCTTTAAATAAACATATATTCCATGTTCAACTTCCATAAATCGGAGTTGTGGCCATTGAATTTTTCAACCTCTAAATGTCTAGATGCCATTTCTCCTACCACAAATATCTTCATATCCTCTCTCTAAACCTGGCTGCCTCAAATTCATAGCTACAAAAACAAAACCCTGTTTGGTTTGAGCTCCTTAACCTAGAGAATCCGATATGTCCATCTCTCTGATCAAGACCTAAAACCAAGCCTTCAACAACCCAAAATTCCATGAAACGAGTTTGCTCAACTTGGTGACAAAGATGTCCCCTTGAAGCCAACAATAACTCTGATATCAATAACAAAGAAACACACACAACAACAAGGAAGTTTTTTTCACCTAAAACAAATCATTGTCTCCCTTATTCTTTACTTTTCTTTTATAAAAAGTATACAAACATAAAAAATGACTATCTCTAAAATCAAGATTATAATTGAGAAACAATTATACTTCTAAAACACAAAAATGAAATTTAAAGATTTCTTTCTACATTTCATATACACATAGAAATGGCTAATTATAAAGATGATTTCACTCACAACTTTCTAACATCAAATCCCTTTATTTAATATCTTTAATCCATCAACATTCTTGATAGATGACTAAAATATTAAAATTTATTAATTAAATTTAATTTTAATTACATCACTAACATTGACATTGTAAAGAATATGGCATTGAATCTTAAAAACAAAATTTGAAATAAAGTTTGTGTTGCCTTTTTCCAATCCTCCACCATGTTTGTCCAACCCTCCACCCTCCCTCCATTTTCCAATTTAAAATACATTAAAATCCTCCATCAAAACTAAACTTCATCCACCTTTCATAGAAAAGTCACCACTCATACTGACAACTCTGTCTATGCCCTGTCTATGCTTTAAGGGAGGTGTCAATAAGATTTGTGAAAAACCTATGTACCATCAAGATTTGTTTGTATCAAGATATATTCCTCCACTTTGGAATGCTCGCCTTTAAGATCATCAAATATATTCCTCTCCTCCACTTTGAAATGAGCGCCTCTCATCATCAAATTCAAAGTTCATCTCCATAAATTTGAAAGTACAACTTAAATATTTAAGTTGCTCTCTGTAAATTTCATAGTTAAATTTTAAATATTGTACTAGTTGGGAATTTATCAATTTCAAATTTTAAATATTTTAGTAGTTGGGAATTTGATAAATGATGTAGTTTAAACATGGTATGTTTTTGACTATTTTTAATTATATATATTTTTTCAATTTTACTTGAAATTGAAAATTAAACAAACAAGATTTCACCAACAATTGTCACACCAAATTTGGATAATAATTATCTAAAATGGTAAAAACACAACTTTTAAACTATACCCATACTAAATATATGACAGATCCCTTATTGCTTTTGGGATTCACATGTTATTAAATTTTACTTGGTAATCATGTGATTTCAGTGTGTTGTTATATGAGCATTCGGTGCACATTTTCATGTGATGCAGAGAGTGTCCATTCATCTCGTGAGTTGCTTGATTTTTGTGCCTCAGCAGTTGAAGTGTACAATGTCTCCCATAAAGTATGACAGCTAGATGTGACTGTGTTGGTCTCTGCCAGGGAGAAAATGGACAACAATATAAAATTTGGCAAATCTTGATACATTGTGAAATTCCACTAATGAGCTGTAATCACTTGATGTAGTTAGTACCTATTAGTCAAAAGAAAGAATCATTCCAATATTTGTAAATCTTCATTTTTTCTACTATGTATTTGTTTAATAAGAAAGTAAGCTGATTTTATTTTAAATTAAAAATATAGTTGAATTCATTTAGAATTTTAAAACCAATTTATACATAATCTAAATTTTATGTTAAAAAATCAAAATTTGAAATCAATTATAATTTCAACTTATTAAACCACCAAATTCCATAAAGTGAAGAAAAATTATTGTAAAAAAATTTCAATAAGTGAAGGAAAATTACTACAAAATTGACTTACTTCTTTAACACAAAACAAATTATGATTAGGTCATGGTTAATTTTTTGACACATTTTGTCCAAAATGTCAATGTTTGCCATTAATAATTATTGCAATCATATTTAGTAATTATTTGTGGTTGGTGTGGTCTATATCTTGGTCATAACTTGATTCTTCCATGGTTGTCAACTTATGCTTCGTAGTTTTGTCCACTCTTGATTTTATTTGGTACTTTGTGTTTTTCTATGTTTCGATCATAACTTGATTCTTCCATCCATGTCAACTTATGCTTCCTAGTTTTGTCCCATTCTTGGTTTTATGGGTTTTAAGTAATAAGAATTATTAAAGTTAAATATAATGGGTTGATTGTAATATTTGTATTTTGTATAAGTATGATTAATTTTAAAAGTATTTTTTAAGTTTAATATTTTTGAAAAAGAATTACAATTTCAATAATATGGGTATAGAAATATTATTATTAGATTTAAAGTAATGATGTGGTGATGCGGGAATGTAGTGATGTAAAAAAAAGAAAGAACAATACGACTGCATTTTATGTGGAAATGTAGATATGGGAAAAACAATTCACAAATTTGGTTCTGTATTCAATAGAGGTGACAATGTGGGAATGCAGAAAATAGACCATGGGAAAACGAGTAACAAGACTCTCTTTATTGTATATGCTAAATACATAAATGTAAAAATGCAGATAAGAGAAGAACAACTCATAATCTCCACTAGAAACTAGATGTGACAATGTGAAAATACATACACTCTACCACGAGAAAAAATAAAAATGACACTCTTTGTATTTCACATTTCACATATAATTACAAAAATAAAAAAACAAAACAAAAAACAATATTTATTATCTTCCTACTCTTGTTTTTTTTTTTTTTAAGTAAAAATGATAGGACCTGTTATATTATCATTTTCAAGTTACAATGACTGTTTGCGATGCCAACTGTCCCGCCTAAACAGGAAACCGAGACAGTTGGGCATCCTGTGCCATGTGTTTCCCAGTTAACAAAATTTACAGAGTTCCGTCCTGCCCGAAGGAAACCAGGACTGCCACCCATTAAGTTTAAATTGTATGCCATAACTAGTTACAAAATAACTAAGATCTAACTGGGCCAAAGTCTAGTTCAGAAACAGAAAAAGAAATTCCTAACCAAGAGTATTAGTGAACCTTTTAGCCTGTGCATTCGTCCTCGTCCCCAAGCTTGCGCCAACCTGCCGGAAGCGCGTAGGTCTGCGCACACGTTGGACACTGCCGCTTTGGAAGGGTTCTGGAGTGAGCCACGAACAACATGTCGAGTCGTTGATCAATACGGGCGAGGCGAAAGACCTGGTCGTCCAACAGACTCTTCAGATCAAAGATGAGAGTGAGGTACCCCGAGTCGATGGATAGTTGCTGGTCCCGCCCGTGGCTGTCGACGAAGGCTGCAGGAATGGGTCATGTTGCGCCCTCACTTGCATGTGCTGGTCGGTTGGCAAACTGGGTCGCTGCCTCCATAGGTGCACCCGTTGGTGAGTCTCTGTTCCCCTAGGTGCGGGTTGGGGTCTCTTCTTCGACATAACAAGTGGTGAAATGCTCCTCTGGATTATTGGCTTTGGGACCAGGCGGATTGCTCGTAGGCGGAGGATTGTCGTGTGAGCCAAAATCTGTGGGTGGATTCCAATTGTCCGGGACTGTGAACAGAGGGAGCTTGGGATAGCTCTGCATGGCGTCCTCCAAGGTAATCTCTTCCACGTATGCCATTGGAGGCATTCGTGGTCTTTTGCGCCTTCGGATGGACGCCATGGCCAATGCCTGCTCAAATTTCTTCTGTCTCTGGCATCGAGATTCAACGGTGTACCACGCGACACCCTTGCGTGGTTTACCTCTAGCTCTGGGCATGGTGGAGACCCTGGAGGTGACCAGGGTTCCTTGCGACGGGAATGCTTTTCTCCAAAGCTTCAACGAGGCATCAAACTGCTGCTCTGGTGGAGTGAACTGCTGCTGCTCCGATGGAATGAACACTGCGGTGGGCGAATGTCGCTCGGTTCTGTCAATTCGGGTGATAAGGAGGAGGGCCACCGCGACCACCATAGTCATTAAGGCTTGTTGTTGAGTGCACTGATGCCCTGTACCATTCACTTGCGCGAGGGGGCTCATCGGCTGGTTATGGCTGTGCATATTCATGCTCGGTTAATGACTGAGTGGATGGTCATCGATAGATGCATTAATATTGTGTCTCGACGTTGTCCCACGTGGCTCCGACTTGCTACGTGACACCCCATCTGGGATCCTACTCTTGTTTTTAAATCATATAAACTAGATCAAATTTATTATTATTAAAAATCAATATAAACTAAATCTTTAAAAAATTCATAAATAAATCATATAAACTGTATCAAATTTATTATTATTAAAAATCAATATAAACTAAATCTTAAAAATTATTCATATATAATCGTAAAGAAATATGTAATATTTTATATAATAATTATTATATAAGTAGCTAAATTATTAAATTAAAAATGTTTGTTTTATTCTTTAATTTATTATCATTCAGAGTAACTTTTGTTTTATTCTTTAATTTATTCTGTCATCAATTAGAGAAACTTGAAGGTTGACTTTAAAGTATAAGTTTGAAAAGAGAGAACGGTAATTTAAACGGTAAGATTGAAAAGAGAGAATGGTTATTAAGCATTCAAAGGAATAATAACCAAACACAATTAAAAAGAGAATGGTAATTGAAGCATTCAAAGGAATAATAACCAAACACAATTAATCATTTATCATTTTACAAATAAATTTAAATTATAATAAATATTTATTTTAAATATGTTTGAAATTGATTTTAATGAAAAATATTTTACAAATAATTTAAATTATAATAAATATTTATTTTAAATATGTTTCAAATTGATTTTAATAAAAATGATTTTTAGTCCTTGAGGTGTAGGACAGTGACAGAGTGTGCTGTTAAGGCATTCCATGATGTTAAAGTCATCGGTTCAAAACCCGTGGGGACAAAAAATCGAGCCATGTTAAGGGCCCAGGGCCTGAATCGCTCTTAGCCACTATTAGTCCCACAAGTCAGGGACAAACAAATAAAAATGATTTTTAAGTAGTTTATATATATAGTTGTATGGGAACCTCTTCAGGCATCTCCAAGATCTATGAAACTTGTTTGGAAACTGTAGGAAAAGTCCCCAATTGACTAGAAATTGTTTTGGGAACTTGGAAGCTTTTTGGGAGCTTCAACATCAAAAAATGAGAGTTTGGGAACTAGTTTATGAAATAGAGAGATTTAAATTAAAATGTAAATATTTTTATTCCAAATACATAATTTAAAATGTAAATACATAATTTATTACAAATATTTTCATTATATCTATTTAAAATATCTCTATAAAACAAATACTAAATTGTACTAAATATTATTTTAAAAATTATTTAAGTAAAAAAACTTAATACTACTCACTTTATAGTTGTGAATATGAAAAACTTTTAATGGATGTATGTTTTCCTTCAAGCCCACACTAAACATGAAAGTCTAATAAATGAATACCCTATCCATGACAAACATTTGGTAGAATGCTTTGTTGCTATCAACCAACCATATCATTGAACTTTATTGTGTTTTCATATTACAAGAGTAATACTATTTAGTTTTTTCCAATAATTCTTCAAATTTACAAAGATATTTGAAGTTTTTATATATATATATATATATATATATATANTATATTTATTTATTTTTAAAATTTTTAAAACATGTTAAAATTATATATATAATAATAATAATAATAATATTTTTTTAAAGTCATTGCCAAGCAAGACATCAAATTGGTGTATGAGACCTCCTTCTTTGTGGGACAAGAGACCTCCAATTTTCGATTTTATTTCTTATTTTCTAATCAAATATTTATGGATATAAATATTTCAATATTGTGTTAAATATATTCATATAATTATTAGTACAAATTAAATTAGTAATTTGGATATTATAGTTGTTGCATATTATTGCAGCTCCCAATTTCACGTTTCCTATAAATGCGGATAAACTTCCACTTTCCCAACATTCCCACATTCCAAAAACTCGTACAACATAATTTATATATAATTTGAAATAAAATAAATAATTTTCTATTTATAATTTTTTTAAAATTTAAATATATATATATATATATATATATATATATATATATAATTAACATCATATTTATATTCTACCACTATCTTTTAAAAATTCTCTTATAATGAAAAATTGAAAAATATGTTTCACAAAATCTACTATACTTAACATTTTGCCTAAGACTTCATGATCCAAGTTCAATCAACAACATACCCGCCCACAACATATAACAGGTATAAAACATTCCTATAGATATTACATAACTGGAAGACCTTCAATATCCTAGTCTTAATCCTATATACATGTATTATATCGAAAATAATTTTAAATAAAATAACCACTCTTTTCTCTCTCATATCTGTTTATCTCACTAAACAACACTCTAACATGATCCATCCAACTTATTCAAATTTCTTAACTTTCCTCTTTCTTAGGAACCTGAATTAAAAATTCAGGTTTCACACAACCAATGGATTGGAGTGTATCAATTTGCAGCTTAGTAACCAACAACTTTGTTGGAAAAGGGTAAGTGGGCTCTGTAAACCATGAAGTCAAAGCTGGGAGGAATATATGATCAAGGAATGCAACATCAAACCTAATCCCAATCCAAATTTGTGTGCATAGTCAAAATCCCAAATCCCCAAATTAGGTATTTGTAGATATTAGGTATCATCAATCAGAAGGCATGATAGCATGTTTATTTATTTAATCAGGAGACATGGAGGTAGTTGGTGAGAAGGTTGGAATGCATAGGCTCAGCTGTAGCCCGGTTCCCAGTCAATGGTGATCTCCAAGATACCAGTTCTATCCATAGAATTCCATTCTCAAGTTGAAGAAACGGGTCTATGGCTTTTTTCTTCCTTCCTGCCTAGTTCTGTGCTGTTCTTGATCTGTCATCCTATTCTATTTCCCCAATCCAATCCTCAACCGTATAAACATTATTCCCTTGCATATATGTATGCTCAATAATATATGTTCACTGATTCTTTGTAATCTGAGTTGTTGGGTTTGCACAGGCAAAATGTCATCCAGGAAGTTATACCAACAACCACCTATGGGATTTCACAGAGTCCACCAAGATCATCTCGGGGCAAAGGCAAAGGCTGACTATTCTAAACATCATAATTCTCAGACCAATCACCATACTCTGGTTTTTGGGTTGTTTGGGGTGGGCATGGTGGTTGTCATAGTGTTCTTTGTGTATTTGTATTACAGACGTGTGAAGAGCAACAGAACCAATCCATATGATGATTTGGGCGTTGGGCTTCAGAGATTCAGTTACAGTGAATTGAAGGCTGCAACGAGCTCGTTCGACGATTCAATGAAGCTGGGGAAAGGAGGATTTGGGTTTGTTTACAAAGGAGTTTTGCGCAATGGCAAGGAGGTGGCTGTCAAGAGACTTGATGTCTCGTCCCTGCAAGGTGAGCAAGAGTTTCAGAACGAGCTGGCCATTGTAGGTGGGTTACGTTCTCCTTTCATTGTTAGCCTTTTGGGTTACTGTGCAGATCGTAACAGGAGGCTTCTCGTTTATGAGCATATGCAGAACGGGAGCCTGCAGCAGGCCTTGTTTGAGGAGGATGATATATGTTTGCCTTGTAAGTTGGATTGGGAAAAGAGATTCAATATTATCCTTGATGTTGCTCAGGCTCTTGCCTTTCTGCACCTTGAATGTGATTCTCCCATCATCCACGGAGATGTAAAGCCCAGCAATGTGCTATTGGATAGCAATTTCAATGCTCGTATTGCGGACTTTGGTCTTGCAAGGATCAAGAGCGATGATATGCATTTGTATCAAGATATGTTCAGCCAAGACCTTGGAAGGAGCCAAGAGATAGTGTGTAGAAGTCAAGACCTTTGGAAAAGCCAGGACCTTGCCGGGATTGTTGGGTCAAAAGCTGAATTGGCTTCTGATGATGAAAGTAAAATGAAATCCAAGCACATATATCATGGTGAAGGAAGCATTGGCAGAAAGATGGACAGCATTGCTATAGACATTGATGAGCCCACAAAAGAGATTTACTATCATGATGTGTTCAGCGAAGACCTTGGAAGGAACCAAGAGATAGTGGGTAGAAGTCAAGACCTTTTGAAAAGCCAGGACCTTGCCAGGATCGTTGAGTCAAAAGCTGAATTGGCTTTTGATGATGAAAGTAAAATGACATCCAAGCACAGATATCATGGTGAAGGAAGCATGGACAGAAAGATGGACGGCATGGCTATAGACATTGATGAGCCCACAAAAGAGCAGCCTGAATCCTCTGCTCAAGATTTAGACGCTGATGAACTTCATGTCAATGGGAAAGAAATTGTTTCAGAGCATTTGGGTATCTGTGGATCTAGAAAGTTTCATAACATGTTTGAAGTTGAGGATCATTGGCCGAAGATAAACCCATCAGAAGAAGGAACTGATTGGAGTAAGGAGATGCAGGTATTGCCTTCAGACAACAATAATAAGGGGATTCAATTGAAGAAATCACAGAGTATAGATTGTTGGTCATGGAGACGTGATGGTAGTGGAGAACTCGGCACGAAGGACAATTTGATGGAGTGGATCGGTAGCCAAATCGGGCAATCAAGGAGATTGGGCAGCACGAAGGGAAAGAAGAGGAGAAAGAGAAAGAGGTTGCCAGATTATAATCACCCAAGTGGGGAAATCATAAGTCGCGCTGGTTCCACGAGAAAAACCGAGGAGAAAAAGGTTAAGGAAAAGCCTAGAAAAATCAAGGAGTGGTGGAAAGAAGAGTATTTTGCAGAGATGAGCAAAAAGAGCAAGAAAATGAATAAGCTAGAGAAGATAAGATGGAAAAGTTCCAAAAGATTTGATTGCAGAAGGAACATTAGGACAGACAGCAGGGGGAGGGACTCTTTGTATGATCATAGTGGGGATATCAGCTTTGGGAGTAACAGAGATAAAATCAAAAGGGTTTATTCCATGGGAAGTGACATGTGGAGTGGTGATTTATTGAGTAGAGGAGATCTCAGCAACACCACGAGCATGAGGGGAACAGTGTGTTACATTCCTCCTGAATATGGAGGCTGTGGGTTTCCATCAGAGAAGGGTGATATCTACAGTTTTGGGGTACTGATGTTAGTGATTGTCTCTGGAAGGAGGCCTCTGCATCTTCTGGCATCTCCCATGAAGGATTTTGAGAAGGCCAATCTCATCTCATGGGCAAGGCACTTGGCTCAGACGGGCAACGTTTTGGAACTTGTGAGTGACTCGCTGAAGGGCATTTATGATAGAGACCAAGCTCATCTCTGCATCATACTCAGTCTTCTGTGCCTGCAGAGGATCCCAGAAATGAGACCTGATATCTCTGAGATTGTCAAGATTCTGAAACGTGAAGTGGATGCTCCCAGTTTGCCTCTAGAATTTTCACCTAGTCCTCCTAGCAGGTTTTACAACAAATCCAAGAAAAGAGTATTTTCAGATGCTGTAGGTACTCCTGATGTTCCATAGTTTTTATAAGCTTTAAATGCAATACAACGCTGTTTTCCCTGTTAATACTCTTTAACTGAGCCATTGGGAGGCAGCAAAGTGCATCCTGCACTATATAAAGGGAACCGTGATTATGGCTTGAAGTATACCGAAAAAGAGAAATTAGAGCTACAGAAATATAGTCATTCTGACTGGGTCAGATCTGTGGATGGCAGGAGGTCTACCTCTGGATCACATGGATCTGTTGTGATCTCATGGAGCAGTAGAAGCAACAGACAATGGTACTATCCTTAATGGAAGCTCAGTTGAAAGGAACAAAAACAACTGTATCTGAAGCTATCTGGTTCAGAAGATTTATTAGGGAATATTGGGCCAGGGAAGGAGAAACAGACAGTTCTCTGTTGTGACAACCAGAGGACAATACACATTTAACCAAGAGTGCAATATTTCATGCAAGGACAAAGCACTTTAAAGTCCACTTCAGGAAAGGACAAAGCATGTTAGAGTTCATTTTCACAATTTGAGATAGTTGCACGAAGAAAAAGTAAAAAAAAGTTATATGTTGTGAAGATCAAAGCGCAACATATTTAGCCAGGATGCAATATTTGAAGAAAGAGAAACAATCAGCAAGGACAGAGCACATTACATTTGGCCGAGATTTCAACAAAAAGAAACAATCAGCAAGGACAGAGCACATCACATTTGGCCGAGATTTCAACAAAGAGAAACAATCAGCAAGGACACAGCACATTTCATTGGGCCAAGATTTCAACAAAGAGAAACAATCAGCAAGGACAACACATTTCATTTGGCCAAGATTTCAACAAAGAGAAACAAACAGCAAGGACGAAGAGCATTAAATTTGAATGCAAGAATGCAATATTTGATGTAAGACAAATCACTTCACAATTTGAAGCAGTTGTATTAAGAAAAATAGGTTGGAAGTGTGGAGGACAATTACTTAAAGTTAGTGTCAAAGTCAAGAGGATGTTTTCACATCAACTCAAAAAAAAATTGTAATGTATTTCAAAATTAAAGTTTTTATTGGCTAAGTGTTTTTTTATAAAGTTAATATCTTATAAATATCTTTGTAGATATTTTCAAATCAACTCAAACACTTATATTTCAAAATTAATGTTTTTATTGATAAGTGTTTTTTAATAAAGCTAATACCTTACAAATACCTTTGTCTCACAATGGTTATACATGTAAAATTTACTTACAACACATCCTCATAACCATGAAAGATTATAAAAATCTTATATGAAACCTATGAGGTGCACCATTCTTTGAAAAGGCATTGGGAGCCTTAAATTTCTAATGGGCCTTATCATGTTTACACTACAACCATTGGGATGTAAATGTGTATAACTATTTCACTGTAAATTGAAACTCAACTTACTAAAACCATGTTTATGTGTAAAGATATACATGCTTGACATTGCTTCCTTCATTATTGAAATAGATTTGATATTCTTTATTAATGTTACATTTACTAAGTATTAAAGTCATGTTTTCTAAAAAGATATGGTGTAAACCAGATTTTGTAGAAAGCCGAGGTTTTTTCGATAGTTTACTCATTTAAGAGCTCAACATGTCACTTGCGAGAATTGAACTTGGGTGGGGGGAAAACACCCCTCAACACAAACCACTCGGGTTAAACCCAATTGACATGTATTTTCTATTTATACAAGAAATGTGTGAGATTTCTTCCTTCATTATTAAAACAGATTTGAGATTCTTAATATTTACGTCTTTACATATAAACCATTCTTAGTTATTTTCACTTTGAATGTGTGCACAATAAATGTGAAATAGCAATTGCTTCTTCTTGTTAGCATTGAGAGTCACCCTCAGACTGCAAGAGGATAAGCCTAGTACCCATCAAAATGTAAATGTATTGAAATGGTTTGAGTAGGTGGATCAGTAAGACTGCAGGGAGAGGAAAATATAACATAAATAACTGCATACCAGTTAGGACCATTGGGCTATGGAGTCATAAGTATCATGAATAATGAAGGCATTTAAACTGCCTATCAAACACAAGGATTTATGTGGTGATGAGGAGAAAGAAGATAGAAAATCTCTAAGTGTTGAACCATGAAAGATGGGCAAGATGACAACAGATCCTCTATCGCCTCAGGAATCCATAGATCAGAGAGATGCTACATCCAGACAAGAAGACAAACAAAAAATGTCTGAAGAACCATGAAAGATGGGCATGATGACATCAGATCCTCTACTGCCTCAAGAATCCATAGATCAAAGAGATTACATCCATACAAGAAAAACAAAACAATATGTAAACTAAGAAGACAATCTGATAAAAACAACTCAAAAGAATCTTCAATAACATAATATTTACAATCCAAGCCCTTAGGCTTACAAACTGAAAAATACAGAGCCCTACTCCTAAAACTCTCTCGGCTCTCCAACCTCTGAACAACCACCCCCTCATACAAAATCTTAAGCCGATCTATTTATAATTAGATCAATCCACAACTGCCAGGAGTGTGATCTGGCCATCCCATTCAAAGCTTTCATCTGCGCATCCTTTTGTCAGGTTGTGTGTGTTTCCTCCTGTCATATGCAAGCTCAGATCAGTATGGGTTTGTAAGAAGAAACCGTCCATTGTGGTACCTCGGGCTGACAGCTCTGTCTCCTCGGCCATAGCTTTCACGCCTTCTATTTATGGACTGAGCTGAGGTTTCAGCTACCAGTCCTTTTTCATTAACTGAATCCTCCTCGAGATCGGAGAGTGATTGGATGATTAGGGGGTGGCCACGTGCTGCTGTCGGATTTGACGTTATATAAGCACGTGATTGCGGGGCCGTCAAAGGTGGTTTGGATCCACATTGCTTTTGAGCCCGCAATTCACCACCTTCCGCCACGTAGCTCTTTCACTATACCATGGTTTCAATTGTGGGACCGCTCAAGAATTTTATCATTTGAGCATGTTTCGTCCCCACAATGAAGTGCGACCGTCGATCTGGACGCAATCTGCGATCTGGGAAGCCCTGGATTTTGTTTCCACGCGCCACTCTTGGATGGACCATGTTTCCTGATGCACAGATCAATGGCTCTTGTTGATTTGAGATCAAGGATCCACAATTACTTCGGGAGTTCGGGCTTCGAGAGCTTTCCTTTTGCTTGTTCACGCAATTCTTCGAAGTGTTGAATTCCCAAAGTGAGAGATCTGGTGACGCGTGTCCTCTGCCTTCAATGGCTTAGATTTACTTCAGGGCTTCGAGACGCGACTTGGCTATTAGGGGGCGACCACGTGCTACAGCTAGATACGATGCTGTAAGAGAACGTGATTTCGGGGCCGTCGAAAGCGGTTTGGACCCACACCATTTTCGGGCCCGAAATGCACCATCTTCTGTCACGTAGCCTCCCTGCAATACCACGGTTTGGATTTCGGCCCGCCCTCTGGATTTTAACGCCCGTGCAATTTGTGGCACTGAAATGTCTAGTGGTCGTTGATCTGAACGGGATATGAGATTTGGGCGCACCGACTATTTTAGCGCCCCCGCCAAAGTTTTATTCGCCTGCTAACTTTGGAATCCTTCCAACCGCGCTTGTAGATAACGCTACATTGAACTGCACAGGGGATCTTTGCTACTGCAAACTGCACTCACCTGCTTGCCTGCACCTATGGCTGTCAACTGTGACCCTGGGAAACTTTATGTGATAACATTTGGCTCCACAGGGAATGACATGCTCCCTGCGAGCTGCCAAGAACAAGTAGTTCCAGTGCCTTAGCTGTTGGGTTGTGGAGTCGATCTCAAATACACTTCGTTGAAGACAACAGGTTGATATGTACACTATTCTACTTACAAAAAGAAAACAAACACATGTGCTCTAGAAAGAGCTTATTTATGTACAATCCTAGACTAACTGATTTTTACAATGTGCTAGGTGAGAGAAAACTTCCACCATAGCCACCCAAAGTGTTTGGTAATATAATTCCTCCTTTCACTGCAAATTATCCATAAAAGGTAAAGGAAGTATGACAACAGAATCAAAATATGTTTTGGAACACTGAAAATACCCCCAAATGATGATAAGATTAATAATTTTGCAGGCTCCAATGCTCTTGGAAAACTCAACTCCATATATAACCCCACAGGGTCATAAAATTTATAATAAGGCACGCTAAACTGGTAAGAAATTACCTCCTTTACTTCATTATTGCTCACTTGTGGTTTGATGTTCTCAGCATGTACATGTGGGTAAAGGATTGATGCAGGTTGGCTAATCCCAGACAATATTTGCTCATTTACCAATGCTAGACATGAGATGAGATGCACATTTAGCTCTTCCTTTTTCCCTTCATGGCCTTCCCAATGATCAGGTTCATAATTATCATACACAAGAACCATGCTACAAGGTTCCAAAGAAGCCATGGAAAAGCTCTGCTCTTCATCATCTTCACTGGGATATTCATCAAAAACTGGTTGTTTTTGGTTAGTATTTGAAACAACTTCTTCATCATAAGCAGGGCTGCCAAAAACGTCTGCTTCAAGGACAGGAATATCCTATGCATCTTCTTCATAAGAGAAACAAACAACGTTTGACTTCAATTATGAAAAGCTAGGAAAAAACAAAGAGAAATCTTCCCTAGTTTTTTTAACTAGCTTATCATTTATATCAGCTTCACAATCGAGAGAAATATCTATTGCAGAATACACTTGCTCTTCGTCATCAGAATATTCAAAAGAGAGATGTCGTTCTTCATGAACATTTGAAACAACATATACATATGATATGATGACATATGTTTCTGTGTTATTGCTATCATAATGCATATCAC